>JAOWAN010054694.1:0-13091 GCA_028566635.1 Lobelia cardinalis
CTCTCTCTCTCTCTCTCTCTCTCTCTCTCTCTCTCTCTCTCTCTCTCTCTCTCTCTCTCTCTCTCTCTCAGATTCACGCTCTCTCTCTCTCTCTCTCTCTCTCTCTCTCACTCTTTCCCTTCCCCATTAGTCTTCTCCTTCTTCTTCTTTCTTCTTATATATTCTTATTCTTCTCCTTCTTTATCCATCTTCTTCTTCTCCCATTGTTGGTCTCGTCAATGAAGGAGAAGTATCCAAAAATCTCTGCTAACAAGACAGCCAAAAGCGATTTCTTTGATTCGGACACTCCTCACTTCACTGATGCTTCTCAATCCCCTCGATTAGAGACAGGTGATTCATCATAAGTTTTTGAACAAGATTAGAGTGATGTGTCACAAGATGAAGAAGATAGCCTTATGCTGCCACTACCGTACACTGTTACCAAGATTGAGGGTGCTGACTACCCCAACCCCGACTCCGACCCGCCTGCGAATTCTTGTTACTTTGGCTTCCCTAGTTGTGATCAGCAATGAAAAAGAAAGAAGATGAAGACGAAGCCGCCGGAAGGAAAAAGAAGAATAAGAAGAATATTCAGTACTCAAAGCTTCAGAATCAAAGGTGTCTGAAATGCACATAGATGTTTATCTTAATGCACATATACGTGTATCTTGATATGCATAAGTATGTAACTTGATGCACATTGATGTTTATCTTAATACACATAGATTTTTATCTTAATGCATATATGTGTGTGTATCTTTGATATACATAGGGGTGGAAAAAAATGTCAATTGTCCTACCGTACCATACCGAAAATTACCAAAAAACCTCTACCGAAAAATTGTCCTACCATTACCGTACCGTACCTTTTTTTTTGTAGGGCAATGGTAATGAAAACCATTACCACGGTATTACCATTACCGTACCAAAATAGGGGTAATTTAGTAATTTTAATGTATATTACATAAAAAGTTAGAAAAATTTAAAAATTCACATTCATACAATCATACTCTATTATTCTTCCATTGACCTTGAAGAAACTTTACCATTTGAAAAAAAAAACACGATCCAGCCTCTCTTTAGAAAAACCCTAGCCTCCACTCCTCCATCCCGATCTGCACTCGCCATGGCAAAGTCGCAACGCCATCGCAGCTCGCAGTCGCTGGTAAGTTCCTCACTTCCATTTTTCTTTCTCCTCTGTCTCTCTCTTCTCATCTCTATTTTCTTTGCATAATCTCTTTTCTTATTTCTCTCTTCCTTACTGTTCCGGTGCTTTTCGAATTGAAGAAAAGAAAGAGATGAAGATTGAAGAATAACAACAGAATGCTCTGACTCTCTGAGCTCTGCTGGTGCTGAAGATCCCCCACTCTCTCTTCATTTATATTTTTGCAGCACCCAGACTTGTTTTGGGGTTTGCTGTTCTGGTGAAGTTTCGGTTGGCTGAGCGTAGATTGTTTAGACTGCCAGGTAACTTGTTTTGAGCTAGTTGAGGCACCTGATGGTCCTGATCTGTATGATGGCTAATGTTGCGTAATTATTCAATTGAGTTCACATGATGCTACTTGCTGGAATTACTTTTGATTAACAAGGATGCATTTTTCCTATCATTAACTCATGAAAAACAGTCTGCCAATCTTGTTGCAACTGTTTTTTTTTTAATTTGGGCTGAAATTTGGTAATTACCATTATCAATCTCTACCATACCGAAATTTTGGTAGGGTAATGGTATTGGATTTTGCATTACCGATATTTCGGTAATGATAATGGTAATGGGGTTTCAGTACGGTTGCCCTACCGAAACCACCCCGATATACATAAGTTTGTAACTTGATGTACATAGAGTTTTATCTTAATGCACATTGATGTGTATCTTGATGTATATATATACGTAGGTGTTTATCTTCATGTACATGGTTGTGCATAAACATGCACTTAAATTTTAAACGGGAGTACTGAAAAAAGATTGAATTTTTTGATTAATGCGAATCATTTTAGGATACAGAAAATTGTAAAGATTGCAGATCCATAAATTCCTAAATTTATGTGATCAATTAACCAGTTACTTTTTTAAATGGTTTTTGATTCCTAAAATAATAGAATTATATATATATTTTTTTTTTGGGCCCCTCACTCTCCATTCTAAAGAGTGTAATACACTTGCTGGATGGGCACTCCTAGTAAGGAGTGCTTAGGCACTCGATATACCGATTGTGGGCTTACTTAAAGTACAAAACAGCTAACTTGAGAGAAAATTTTGTTTTTATACCTAGTTACCACTTCACAAAATACAATGTATATACACCCATAATGCTACACAGCTACACTTACCTGACCTCGGTTCGGTTCGGTTCGATTTTGGGGGTATACAATTCTAAAAACCGCAATTAACCCAATTTTTTGATTTTCAGAAATTTTTAAATCAGAACCAATCCAATTATTTGGTTTTTTTTTCTCATCGGTCCATTTGGGTTTGATCGGTTGGGACAATTTTTAAAAATTATTTCTCAATCTTAACATCAATCATTGAATAAAACGTGCTGCTATTCCAAAGAGGCACGAGAACAAAATAAGTGAAGAACAATAATGTAGTCTGCAACTATCCAATCTAGTCCTTATCCAATAACTATATTTTTGGCTATATAAAAGAAGCCACAATGCTAAATATATATCCGATAGACATAGAAGATGTACACAACACATACAAGAGCAGTATAAGAAGGAGTCCTTCTCAAAAACTCAAGAAGATCTGGAGCTTTGACACTGTCAGCATAATAAATAAAGATCTTCAAGCATCACCGTTTAACGAGCTTATTAAACAGTGATCCCCTTTCTCATTAACAATACATTCAAAAACTTCATCACAGCTTACACTTAGCCGAAATCAAAAGCTAGCAACTATGAAGCAACAATAATTTTCCCTTTGTAACTTTGTTTTTTGTATCAATTGGTAATAGTTATATATCTTGGAGTGTCAAGTTAGATAGGAGGAAAGATCTATATTTTTTTCTGATTTTTTTGTTAGTTTGAGAGAAATTTACAAAAAATGATTAAAGAGCCTAAGAGGCCTTGGACAAGTAAAATAGGAGTTTTGAGGGTTGCCGAAGCACTTTAAAAATTACCCGTCTTCATAATCATTGTTACTTACTATACAAGCTTTATAAACTATTCTCAAGTGTTCTAGTATTAGTGAATATGATCATAACTTCTTCACTGCAGTTCTCTTTGATCTATCACTATTACATTTCGAATGCCATATACTCTGAACTGTTACTAATGCATATGATGTCCACTAAATAGATAAGGCAGTTATGTTATTAACCTTTTAGTGTATATTTTTGTATAGTTATAAATGTTCTATTAGATAGAAGGGACCTCTCACAGTGTACTGGTTTGATTTCAGTTTATAATTTTATCAAATTTAAGAATATTGAGTTCATTCCGATTTAACCGTCGAACCAATCGAGGTTATACTAGTGATATATATAGTGTACACTGATATTATCATAATCGATCATGCCGGAATTAGTACAATCCCACGTGTAATTATGAGATTGACTTCAAACTTCTTCCAATTATAAATGAGAGCGTGTATAAAACGCTGAATTTGCAATCACAAAGAACACCTAAAAGTGAAATAGCAAGGTTTTCACCTCGCCCGAACGCTTCGACGTGAGAGTAAATTCTCATTGGGAAGAAAGTGTAGAATCTCTAAGTTCTTGTAAAGAACTTTAGGAAGATTGCTCACGATTGCATGTAATTTGCGCCGAATGCGTGTGTAATGAGTTTGTCATCAATTCAATGTGCAGAGATTAGTTACCTTGAGCAAGGTGATGGTTGAATGTAATTTCCAAGCTTCAATGGCAGACACAATAACTGCACGTTAAGCGGATAGGTTGATCACCTATAGAGATCTTGGGCTAGTAGAAATCGTGGCGTAATCCTGGATAAGACGGGCTTGCCCGTTGGACTGTGTTCCAGTTGGGCCTATTGGGCTGATGTTTGATATGTGCCCATCAAATATACATTTATATTTAAAATAAAGAGTATTGTACTTACACGACTTTTTACTTTTTTTAATTTTAATGTTATTTACTCCATTCAACTTCCATTATCGAAAATGCCCTACGTACATGCATCATTGAATATGGGTGTATTCGTTTGTAGATATAAATATCAATTAAATTTTAAAAAGCAGTTATAATTATCAAATTGCATCTAATACCTTCCCATGAAACTTTGCTAGTTCTCTTGTGTGTTTCAAAGTCTCTCCTTTATAATCTTTGTCAACCCCGCAGAAGTTATGAAGCTTATTTCACCTTTCGTATTTTCACATTTCTACTTTCCCTCTTCCTTAATGAACTCCTTCATCTTCACATAATCACTAATCCATGGGTGAGGACACTTCACAAGCAACAAAAAATATGTTAGATTACGGAGATATAATGAAGAAAAAAATAGATATAAAATAGTCCTTAACTAAACTATGGATTGAATTGACATCCTCAAAATTAGTCACAAATATCAATAATTATATATATTACTTATTATAGTCCATTAATTACACATATGATGCAAGTAAATTTTGATTGAAGTAGTACTTAAATTGTTCATAACACTCAACAAATTAATCTAAATACAATATACTAGTATTTAATTAATTTGAAGATTAATTAACCATATGAAACTATATATGTATGAGTTTATATATATAAATATATATATATGGGATGACCTTGAGAACTGACTTACTCCATAACATAATATTATTATAACTTTTTAAAGGTCTTCAATTGGTCATCAAATAAATAACAGTAACTTGATAAGTGTTTGAACCGGGCGCATTACCTGTTTAGGCCCTTTAGGGGGATATTCTCCTTTTGACACCCCACATTTTTACCCTTAAAAGAATGATCATCTTCCAATGCTAGCCCATACTTCTTAGCATATTAAAATGCACGGTTGTTGCCGCCGAGGGTACAACCCATTGCATCTTCGGGTTTCTTTTTCTTCGATGGGATATATTCCTCCAAGCATTCAATCACTTCTTGAGCAAAGACTTGCATATGTTTCAATTCTAACTTCAATCCTTTCTCTTTCTCCTTGTCCAGTTCATGGTTGTACAATGCCTCCGTCACAAGCGTGGCTACTAACGCATAACAACATCCTGATCCAGATACATACATAAATGGTGGTAAAATAAACATGCGATTATAATTCATAAAATAACTATAAAAGAACATTCGAAATAATTAAAAATTTGTAGAAACTTTGTAATAGTACTAAAAACTTAAGACATCATGGATATGGAAAATATTTTTATCACACAAATCAATGCAAAAGTCGCTCAACTGTATACCATCACAACAAATAAATTAGTGAGGGCCAATAACATAAAACTATAAAGGCCACAACTATTATCATTTCACTATAAAGAATTTATCTTTTCACAACTTTTTAAACACTAGACATCTACTTAAATCATCAAGATTTAAGCATTATATTTTACAAACACTTCAGTCCATCGCAAATCACACTGTAAAACAAAACAAACTATAAGTTAACTTGGTAAATCTTTCAATTTTGTTTTCTACGGCTTATAACAGAGCTTAGCTACGTGTATGAAAATGAATTCCTGATCTATCTTTAAAACATGAAGCCAACAGCTCACAAAGCTACTAGAGCTTTATAAATTTAAAAAGAGCAATATGAAATAGTGCATGCATGTGGAAATCATACAAATAGTTGTTCAATTTTAATCAAGGTTGTCAGGAAAATGAACATGTTTCAGCAAAAGGTCTCGGACGAACTATGCCACTTCTAAACAATATCTCTCATTTGTCTCATGTGCAACCATAAATTAAAACATCTTATGAGATGTTAGCACATTTTCAGATGTCATATAAATACTGTCTTTGATCAGTTAAAATAACTTTTACCAAGCATATGGAAGAAAAATTGCTGCCAATCACCAAATAGAAAAACACTTCGAAAAGGCAGACTAGAGTGTCGAACCGATTTTTTAAAGTAACTAACAAATTTCATCAATTTACTTAGAGAATGCATGTGATAATCTTCCTACAGACACACGGTGATTTGACGGTGTTAGACAAGAAAGAGTTAAAGTGAAACACATTAATGTGATTAATGATGTGCATAATGGAGATGAAACAAGGGTCAGACCTAAAATATGAGAAATTAAATAGAGTAGGAATACATCAAGGATAAGAGTCAAACCTAAAACATGAGAGATTGAATAGAGTAGGAACTGATATCTTTGATTTTTAATTCTTGATTTTACTATGGATACCATCATTTTCTTACTATCTCTCTCCTATTTTTTTCAATTTACATATCAAATATCGCATGAATATCGCACGAAATCGTGTTCTTGATCTGACCCTAAGAAACAACATGGTATAAAAATAAGTGAATGCAAAATAAGAACATTCGGATGAATATTTAATAAAACATGAGTCATAGGATATAAAATGAAACAAAATTGATTTTAAGATAATATTAATATAACCAAGCCTCTATATATGAATATTGAAATTAGCAAGTGTAATAATAATAAAGAAAGCATGTGCATGCATAAGGTCGGTAAGATGCAGAGTCGAATTGATGATTATATAGCCAACCCAAAATAATCGAGACAAATGATAGAAATGATAAATTAAAAAAAAAATACAACGTTGTGCATTGATATTTTTCTCCTTGAATACAATGCATATACTATAAAAAATTTCTCAATTTGATTATATATATCCTTTGTATCACATCTTATAATCCTAGCAGATAATTTAAAATGGTAAATCTTTCAATTTTGTTTTCTACGACTTACGGCAGAGCTTAGCTACGTGTATGAAAATGAATTCCTGGTCTATCCTTGAAACATGATGCCAATAGCTCACAAAACTACTTGATCTTAATAAATTTAAGAAGAGCAATATGAAATAGTGCATACTAATGGAAATCATACAAATACTTGTTCAACTTTAATCAAGGTGGTCAGGAAAATGAACATGTTTCCGCAAGAGGTCTTGGACGAAGTATGCCACTTCTAAACAATGGATCTATCATTTGTCTCATACGCATCCACAAATTAAAACATCTTATGAGATGTTAGCACATTTTTAGACGTCCTATAAATATTGTCTCTGATCAGTTAAAATAACTTTTACCAAGCATATGAAAGCGAAATTGCTGCCAATCACCAAATAGCAAAACTCTTCAAAAAGGCAGACTAGAATCAACACACTAAAATCAAGAGGGACTTACAGAGCTAATAGTACTATTGGAGGAAGCTGCCATGGCGCAGTCGATCTGCAAGAGAGAAAAATGTGTGTGTGTGTGTGTGTGTGTGTAAATGAAGGAGGGAGGGAGTAGGAAGCTGAGATGAATAAGTATCGGCCAGAAATCTGCCTTTGTAATGAATATTTTCTTGCATGCTTTGTAATGAGCCGCTTGCTATATATGGTGTGGCTCGATCTTGTTACTCTTGTATCAATGAAAGACCAAAATGGAATGGAAAACTATGGCTAGGAAAAAATGCAACCCCGACATGGACTATGACTCACACCACATGCAATAGAAACGCAAAAACTTGCATATCATATCATAATGCACAGATTCCCTTACAATAAGTTCCTAAGTTATGTGTTACACATGTGACCATGTCATGCCCTAATGACTTGTTCTATGTGTGATATTGATCAAATGTGACATGTTGTGAAATCTCTTGCATGTAGCAACCTCTAGATAATTAGGTATTAACTTAAATTCAACTAAACCATGCATGGCTAATTATTAACAAATCATGTGATTAAGGGTGTACAAAAATGGGGTGTCTACAGAAGCAACAACAATTTATCCTTTGTAACTTTGTTTTTTGTATCAATTGTAATAGTTATATATCTTGAAGTGTCAAGTTTAATAGGAGGAAAGATTTATATTTTTTCTCTCTTGATTTTTCTGTTAGTTTGAGAGAAATTTACATTAGAAAATGGTCAAAGAGCCTAAAGGACCTTGAACAAGTAGACTAGGAGTTTTGAGGGCTGCCGAAGCACTTTAAAAATTACTCGTCTTCATAATCATTGGTACTTACTACCTACATATATCTTCGAATTGTCTACTCTATTTACAAGCTTTATAAACTATTCTCAAGTGTTCTAGTTTAGTGAATATGATCATAACTTGTTCACTACAGTTCTCTTTGATCTATCACTATTACATTTCGGATGCCATATACTCTAAATTGTTACTAATGCATATGTTGTCCATTAAATAGATAAAGTAGTTCTGTTATTAAACTTTTAGTGTATATTTTCGTATAGCTATAAGTGTTCTATTAGATAGAAGGGACTTCTCACAGTGTACTGGTTTGATTTCAGTTTATAATTTTATCAAAATAAAAAATATTGAGTTCATTCTGATTTAATCGTGATATTATACTTTTGGAATAAATCGAATCGATCGAGGTTATACTATTGATATATATTTAATAATTAATTACTAGTGTATACTGATATTATCAATACCGATCGTGCTGAAATTTGTACGATCTCACGTGTAATGATGAGATTGACTTCAAGCTTCTTCCAATTATAAATGAGAGTGTGTATAAAACGCTGAATTTGCAATCACAAAGATGTGAAATAACAAAGTTTTTACCTCGTTCAAACGTTTCGACGTGAGAATAAATTTTCGTTGGGAAGAAAGTGTGAAATCTCTGATAGTTCTTGTAAAGAATGTCACGAAGATTGCTCAAGATTGCATGTAATTTGCGATGAATGCATGTGTAATGAGTTTGTCATCAATTTAGTGTGCAAGAGATTAGGTACCTTGAGCAAGGTGATTGTCGAATATTTTCAAGAATGATTGATCGCTTCAATGGCGAGCACAATAATTGCCCATTAAGCGGATAAGATGATCGCCTATAGAGACCTAGGGCTAGTAGAAACCGTGGCGTAATCCTGGACAAGGCGGGCTTGCCCGTTGGGCTGTGTTCCAGTTTGGCCTATTGGGCTGATGTTTGATCTGCGCCCATCAAATACATTTATATTTTATAATCAAGAGTATTGTATTACACGACTTTTCACTTTTTTTAAATTTAATATTATTATATTCCATTCAACTTCCATTATCTAGAATTATGTTCAATGTAATTTTATAAATTAAATCGTAAAATTTTTCTTTTTTACGATCGAATAAATATGTACGATATGTGTTTATTCCGTCTCTCATTGAAATTTAAAGTTTATATATACATTTAAAAAAAATAAATTGAAAAATATAAAATCAAAGAATCAAAATTTTCGTATTCTCAGGTAAATTTTGACTTTAGAAAATGATAAAACCAATTATTTATTTAATTTTAATTTTAATAATAAATTTAATTACAAAAGATTAAAATCAATCAAAATCAAATCATGACCGTCCCTAATAGGTGGATCCAGAAAAAGAGGAAAGGGTTGTTGAAACGTCAAACATCCCATTTTTCCAATATTTTGGCTTCCCGCCTTAAGCCAATGCGCCCGTGCCCAATTGTCCCCGACCCGCCAATCTGTCATTTTTGGGACTATTCAACAAATGGACCAAATAAAAAATTTGAAGCTACGGTCTATGGACAAGAAGGGAGTTTTTGGTTTGATTTTTGATGTCTCATCTTAATTTTCATTAGTTGTTAGACTGTTTTTTTGAAAGTTTTTTTTTTTTTTAATTTTTATTATTTTTATAAAATTTTATCTATTTCCTTTATTTTTAAAATTACAAATTTTCCATTCAAACACACTACTATGTTTTTAGCAATTGCGTTTCTTATTATTAAAACAAAAACAAAAACAAAAATAAAAACGAATTTCTTCGGTATAGCCTAAAAGTTGTCGTTGGGACATTAGAGGTGCAGTGCACGTCTTTTGGCATGCATCACACATCAGATTCTCATGTTCAACTGTTTTCCTTTTCCCATTTAATTTGGTTACAACATTTTATGTACCTTTCGGCTTTCAGTAATTTTTGCAGTTTGTAAAAAATCGAATAGTGCACAGAACAATGCAAGGTCTAGATCACTCGTTACAAAATGGATTAAATAATTATTTGATCTTTAAACTATTACTTAATTATACGTTTGGTCCTAAATTTTTTTTTTGCTTTATGTTTGATCCTTAAACTTCGACTAAATTTTACGAATAGTTATTTTTTTCAATATTTTGGGTCAAACTTAGTAAAATCCCCATTATACCCTCGATATTCCGCTATACTAACTTCATGCTTAACTTTCGAGAAAACTTTGCGTTTAAATACTTATAAAATTAATTAATTTTTCAAACTTTAGATAAGAAAAAAGATGAAATAAAATAAAAATAACAAAATTAGCGATATTTTCTTTAAAAAAATTTATTTTCTTACTCTATACTATGTAGTTCTATATACTAGAAAAATTAAACTACTTTGATAAATAATAGATTAAAACTTCAATATTTATGTTTTATTTTTATTTTTTTATTATTTATGTATTTTAATATTATATTTTAGTTTTATATTTATGATATTTTTTTACTTTTTATTATATATCTTCATATTTAAAATTTTCATTTTTAATCTATTTTTTATTTTTTATGATTAAATAATTGTTTTAAATATTTGGACACTTCAAAAGTTAATTGTCATGTTAGTCTAATGGAATAATGAGGGTATAATGGATTTTTTTTTTAAAAAAAAAAAGAATATTCGTAAAGCTTATTCAAAGTTTAATAATCAAGCATAAAGTAAAAAAAGATCTAGAACCAAATATAAACTTAAAAGATAGTTTAAGAACCAAATAATTATTTAATCCTTACAAAATTAGTACTCTTATGATCTAAAATAAATGTATCGTTTTGACGACATGATAATTCAGGAGGTCTATCTGAGTTGAATAAATAAATAAAGTGATCAGTATATACTATATATACGTTATTATTTGTAGGGGTAGTTAAAATTGTGACTACAATATTGTGGAGTTTTTACTTTAAAAAAATATTCATTTGTTTTAAATTAGCTAAAAAATATATGTATCATTTTAGGGCTGGCATTTTGAGTCTATGGATTGGGTTGAGTATAAACCCAATAAGATTCAATAAATTTATTGAGTTTATCTAATTAAATCCAGTAGTTTATTAAGTTTTATTAGGTTTATCCATTGGGTCAATTTTAATTTATTCTTATTTGGGTTAATTGAGTTTGATTCATTTTTGCCACTTTTAGGTGGTTATGGAGTGAGAAGTGTCAAGACGAGATTTACAAATTAAGAATACGGAGACGCTGTCAAATCGATGACATATTAATGAACTATTGAGTTTATATAATTGGACAAACCCAATGGAACATAGTAAATTATTGCATCTTATTTAGTTTACTCAATTAAACCTAATAACTTATTGAGTGTTATTAGATTAACTCATTAAATCAATTTTTATTTATTTTAGATTAAATTAATCGGGTTGGGTTCATTATTGCTACCTCTATATTATTTATTTTAGATCGAGGGGGTAAATAAGCATTAATAAATTATGCTCTAAACCAAATTGGAAAGGATTTTTATCATTTTAGACCCCAAAGTTTTTATGCGAGTTCAAAACAGACGTCAATTTACCAAAATAATCAATTTAGGTTCTGATATTTAAAAATATTTCAATCAAGGGTTTTTTTGACGGTTTCGTTAGAAACTTAACGAAAATGAATTCACGTGCAAAACACGTGAGTTTTTCAAGAGTTTTTTTGTAATTTTGCCTCTAGGTAAAGTTTATGACCTATTTTTTTAATAAAAATTAATTTTTTATTCTCATTTAAATATATTAATTAATTAATAAACCTTAAAATTTTTATTCTGATTTAACCTTAATTAATTAATTACCTCAAATATTTTCAACTTAATTAATTGTCTTAAATGTTTTTACCTTAATTAATTAATTACTTTAATTAAATTTATTAATTAATTACCTTATTAAATATTTTTAACTTAATTAATTATATTAATTGTTTTTACCTTAATTAATTAATTACTTTAATTAAATATCTTAATAATTACCATAATTAATTAATTGACTTAATTAATTGTATTAATTAATTACCTTAATTAATTAATTGCCCCCCCCCAATCACTACCATCGTCGAAAACTCGCCACCCCCTCCTTCGCCATCACCACCAAATTACCATTGCTACCCCAAACCTCCATTACCGCCGGCGACATTCAATCCCTACATCACCGTCGCCATTCAATCTCTCTCTCTCTCTCTTTCTCTCTCTCTCTCTCTCTCTCTCTCTCTCTCTCTGTAGTGCCCCGAACCGACCGATAAAATATGCATTTATATATTATTGCATTTGCATTTTTTTAGTTGATATTATATTAGATAAAATGTATTTATGTTGGTATGTTTCTCATCTAATTGAGATATTTAGTCAAGTGGAAGTATGAAATAGAATAGAAATATATATGGAATGGTAATAGCTATTGTATCCAAGGGCACAAATGGTAGAGCAAGTGTGAGGGGTAGTTGGGACATTTCACACATGGGTGAAATGGATAATGATGGGCCAAAGCTTCTGGGAGCTTTCTTGGCTATTCCCAGTTATTCCCCTGTGATCATTCTTTCCGCTAAGAGAGAAAGAGAGAAAAAGAGAGAGAGAGCGAGAGAGAAGAAAAGAAATCTCCTGGGAAGCCAGGTCAACCAAGGGAAGAGTTGGTAAGTACTGTGAATCAGATTATTCATCTTCTTTCTTGTTGTGTGTGTGTGTGTGTGTGGTATGTGGGAGCTCAACTGCTCCTACCTTATGTGAGCTTGGGAGTAGGTTTTGGTGTTAGGGTAGAGCAAATAGCTCACCCATGTGTGTTTGAGGTGACTATATATGTTTTGTGCATCAAAGTGGTTCCATAGCAGAGGTAAAAGTGGGGTATGTGTGTTGCAGAGCTCTGAGGTTCATCGTATGGTTGGCTTTTCTGGACTGAGCATCCGGACGCCAATATAGCGTCAGGACGTCCAGCGTCCGAACGCCAATATGGCGCTGGGACGCTGGAACGTCCGGACGTCGGTCTTGGGCGCTGGGACGCTCCCTTTGTAAAATGTTTCTGCCT
>JAOWAN010054753.1:0-13082 GCA_028566635.1 Lobelia cardinalis
AGAGAGAGAGAGAGAGAGAGAGAGAGAGAGAGAGAGAGAGAGAGAGAGGGTTAAAGAAGGAACAGGGAAATGGATAGTGAAAGAGCAATGGCTAGCACAGTTACAAGCACAAATTTGGTCTTGAAGTGGGGTAAAGCTTACGTGTAAGCTCAACAATTACCTGCAAATAGACATGCAAAGTACGAAACAAACATATGGGTCCATTTGAAAACCTAAAAGTTACTGAGTGTAATTAATGGTAAAGATATTGAAGCAGCTACCAGCCGGCCGGCCTGCTAGGGTTAAATTTATAAACCCTAGAATATTTTTGAAATAAAATACTTGGTTGTAATTATTTTCTCATAAGTCAGTAGTCATGTAGGGATCGCTTTCCATGGATCCATCTATAAATTTGTTGTATTTTTACGATCGTATAAATGTACTGTACATAGCTGACTGATCTGGTAATTGATATTTGCCAGCCAAAAATCAAAATTTGTTGCTACCTGGTATTTTTCCAAAACAAGAAACAAATTTCACTGTTCACTTTAGAAAAAAACTGCATCTTTATTGTATTTAATTTTTAGTTTTATCATCATCAAGTCATCTCTCTCTCTCTCTCTCTCTCTCTCTCTCTCTCTGAGTGAGTGTGTGTGTGTGTGTAATGTGCTGGGGAGTACAACCACACCCAATTGTGCCCTAATATATTCTGAATCTCAAAATGCCATATACAGAAGTCTTTGATTCAAGAAAACCAGAATCAAGAGTTGAGGGAAAGTTAGTTAGGAATTGTATTGGTGCCCAATAGAAATCATAGATTGTTATGTTCTCCTCCAATCCTTTTTCACAGCTGACCTCATCCACCAATAATGGCCATGTCTGTCCTCCTTCCTTCTTCACCCATGACACAGATGAAATTTTCCTTCACCATAGCCAGGATCTGTTCTCAAACAATTTCTTTCAAGCTAACAATGTTACTGTTGCTTCTCCATTCATGGAGAATGCTAATAACTGTAATACTAGTTTATTGATGGGCTCAACCAAGGCTGCAATGGCTAATGAAGGAGATGTTAAGCTGCAACTGAAGGGAGACCCAGACCCACATTGTGATCCTTTGGAATCTGTAATTGCTGCAAAGAAAAGCAGCACCGCAAAGAGAGATCGGCACAGCAAGATTTTCACTGCTCAAGGCCTGAGGGATAGAAGGGTTAGATTGTCTATTGAGATTGCCCGCAAGTTCTTTACTCTTCAAGATTTGCTAGGCTTTGACAAAGCTAGTAAAACCCTTGATTGGCTTTTCACAAATTCCAAAATAGCCATTGAAGAGTTAGTTGAAATGAAGAACCACTTATCTAATTCTTCGACTAATTCTGAATGTGAGTTGCACATTTTCTCTGGAGCAAAGAGAGCAGCTGAACAAAACGAAGGAGCTAAGGGGGTAGTAATTTCGATGCAGAAGTCTGAAACAAGTGGCGAAGTGAAAAAGATGAGAGCCCACAGTTATAAACCTGCATCTCATCGCCTAGCGAAAGAGTCTAGAGAAAAGGCAAGAGCAAGAGCAAGGGAAAGAACACAAGAAAAACAGCGGACTAGAGAGCTGATTGAATTCAAAAAACAATATCCTAATCACCATGTATTGAGCAGCAGCCCTGCTATCTTAAACCACTCAATTCGGTCTTCGGGTGAAATTGGATTGTCCTCCTTAAAGGTGAACGCTGAATTACTCGGCTCACCTATCTCAGGCATCTCACTAGCTAATGAAGCCTCATGGAAAGACATAGCTGTTGATGCTATTTCGAACAAGAAGCAGCCGCTGAGGCCATCCCCAATCTACCTATATCACCAAAACCTTGCTGTACCAGAAGATAGAAGTTCTGAAATCAGCTATTCACCCCATATCAAAGAAAATTGGGACATGAGTAGCGATGATTAAATCCATAAGAGGTACTTTGTTGTTATCAGAAAAAGAAGGAAAAGAACAATTTAGTGTAGGTAGTAAATAAATTTCCTCAATGATCTAAAGAATTTTACTTTGCTCCTAATTGCAGAACTTAGTTCAAAGGAGTGCCGTGCCCTTGAAGATCTACAGTAAGCAGAGTCAAGAATAAATGTAAGTTATGGTTCTGAAATTATTTTATGTTTAATATATGAAATCAAAATTTAACTGCCTTTGATGTTTTCCCTTCCTTCTAACTTATAATGAACTCTCACTATGAAGTATATATATATATATATATATATATATATATATATAATTTATTTATTTATTTTTCCCGTCTAACTGCAACTTCAACTACTAGAACAACAACAGCAGTGACCATTTGCAATTTCTAGAAGTTCATAATTTACTTAGACTGGCATGAGGATGTTTCCAAACTGCTACTGTGACACTTACAAAATTTTAGCCCTAAAATTTTGTTATTCAGTGTTACAAAATTTTCAAGAAATCAATTGCAAAGTAATCGGAAATGCCTCGAGGTGATAACAACATGTTCGGTATAATTCTTGAATTGCACCAAAAAGTTAACGATGATAATAAATATAAAACCCTTGAGTTGCAGTGATATGCGCAGATAGCACAACATGTCAAGGATGCAAGATAGGATGGATATTTATCCAACTTTCTGATATGTACATGTATGTATGCACACACATATGCCCTAGGTCGTAAAGAGTTATGCTACTATGTATTTCGACTTTAACATTACACATAGCAGTACTATCTGTACAGATTTCTTGAATCAGAGAATAATTGAAGCCACTACTTATAGTATAAAGCTTGGATATACTACTTGTGATGATCAGCTAGCTCAGGCATTTTCATTGTGATTTTTTGAAGGACTTCAGTAAAAATATAGGTATGCGCCTTATATGCTGCAAGTTTTTTGGTCCCCTTAAATCCAAAAATATCTTAAATTTTTATAGTTCTGCTAGTGATGCTTACAAAATCTTGCGATGATGATACACCAGGGAAAAGAGAAATCCAGAACGAATACCCCCAAAACATCTTGAGATTATATATGCGCTAAAGTTACAACCATTTATTTTGAGTTCCGATGTCAACATTATTGTTTTACATAATTTTTGTGATTCAAAAGTTCAGGTTCTATAGAAACATGTTTCAGATTTAGGGCTTTTGACGTATTGAGATTGTAGATTTCTCATGTGGTTAACAAATACCAGAATTTCATCAGTTGCTTCTCGTGGCATTTACTCTCAAACTAATTCTTTTCTAGTGCAGTCATCAGTATATCTACCAAGTCATGGTTCGTCACTAAGAATTTCATCATTGGAAGCTCATAAGCGAATCGATTGTGTTAGACCCTCCTTGGCACAATGATGACCACTAGTCTATTTAAATATGCTCGAATAATAGTATATACATGCATAAGTACCTACATTATATAGCATATAATATACAAATATGTGTGTGTGTGTGTGTGTGTGTGTGTGTGAGCGCGCGCGCGAGCACATACATATTTTAGACATTGCGCTATAATTTTAGTACCATTATGTGGAAATGATGAAATTCCCAATAATTTTATGTGTAAAGTCCAGAATAGCTAAATTCAGAATTAATAATAATAGAATTTAAGGATGTAGTTAATTATTAGTAAATCATTTATTTTTTGTATGTGCAAGTACTATTTGATTATAGTTAATTATACCTATGAGAAATAAGAGTGAGCAGACTCTTTGAGAAGATGGACAAAAAACAACCTTGATCCATTGTCCTCACCTAATTACGAGAAGTTTGTATATGGAAGTCAGATTGCACTCATCAGCCCAAAAACCAGATGAATCATCCAGAAATTATGAAATTAAGATCTCGGTGGAGCTAAGCTTTAGGGAAAGAACATGCCTGACAACAATTGTACCTACAAGGTTTGAGAAAAAAATGCTGCACGTTAAGAATGATCAAGCTCAAAGAGTCAAAGGTCGCTTTTTTTTTTTTTTTTGCTCGACAACAACAATTTATAATGAATGTTAATGAAAAGGATTACATCAAGACCAGATGCTCTGAAACACAGAAGTTCAAAGGTGGTTACCTGTTAGAAATAGTACTAGTTTGGTGTACCTGCACAGAACTGAAATTTTGTTTGTCCTAAACTAGACCAATGCAGGGATCAACTCGCTAAAGACAATATAATTAAGCATAGAGTTAGCTTAAAAACTCATTTTATGCTAATAAATAGGATTAGTTATATTTGGAGTCTTGTTTCTTTGGGGGGATTACCCTGATGTCAGTCTCAGAATGTTCGGGAGTTGTAATGTGTCTTACCCTTGTGAACAAAATTTACTTAAGCAAAAAAGGAAAAGAAAAGAAAAATAAATAGCTTGCAAGTCTTTTCTCAGGATGTGTGTTGTTTAATGGCTTCATTTCCTATTATATTGATACTGGGATTAGAAATGACATCACTTATCCATATCTGAGTTAATTGTTCTCAAATCTTCCTTCATGTGTACCATAGATTGTACATCTTGTATTGGTTCGGCAAGTTTGTAATCTTTGTGCTGGTTGAGACAAAGGACTAATAGTCAGCTAAACTTTGATGTATAATTTGTCACGAGCACTAAGGTGTTTTTGGTTCACATCTCTGAGTCATGTACAGTTCCCACAGCCTATCTTGTGAATCCAAAGTAATGTGTTATGTACCTTACGCCGCATTTTCCTGCTTTCCTGATGAAGGCCTTTCAGTTCTTTCATAATTATTTGTAGGAAATGTTTGCTTCCACAAAACCAATCAGGTATATTTGGTCATTGCCTAGTCATGTTCCACTCATATTATATATCCGAGTAAATCAATTGGGTGAACTATGCCGTTGATGAGAAGCCTAGAGGATCTTTTGGTGGTTAATTTGTTTGCATTGATTTATCACTACCAAATTTTTTAAGCCAGTATTCCTCTCTTTTTTCTCCTGATTTTTACAATAGGGATAAGGTGTGTAACATCTATAGATTTGTATCTGAAATTTGTTTTTACGAAGGCATGAATCAAAAATCATGTTATCACAGTAAGCATGAACATGCACTTAATTCTGGTAATGGACTCGGACATCAGCATTACCCTCTCGCACTTATGCCACTCCGAATCCATATCCAGCCACCTGACATATTTCATGAGGTATATAATTTCTTTATATTTCATTCCAAGGAGGGTGAGCTATATGTCAGTCAATATTTGTTTGTTTACTTTTTATTTAGATTAAAAGTGCAACTTCTTCCAAAAAAATGTCAAATTTCCCCTTCTCTGGATCAACTCCAGCAGTAAGGAGTTCCTCAAAACTCCTTATCATACTTTTTGGTGCCTTGTTATCATATCTCTCTTAAGGACTTTTTGTCTTCAACAGTGAGGGTTGCTTAAAGCTCTTTAACTATATTTACACTTTAATCTTAATTAATTTTATAATATATTTCTTTATATATGTATATTTAATCTTTCCTAAATACCCTTATCCTATACTCGCATAATAATATCAAGAATACTACCTCAATCAATCAAAGATGGTTTTCTCTTTCTAAGTGTAGCATTTTTCATTAGAATTAACTTAACTCTCCCAATCTAATAATAGCAGCAGGAGAAACTAAGATATGCATTACATTATAAAATAAAAGGAAGCTGCTACTCAAAATTTGTTTTGGTAATCCTTAACCATGATATGAATTCGATTAATCTACTGACCTCTAGCTTGTTTCAAGTTGTTTTTGCTGCATGCTGCAATCACCTAACTCAGCTTATCCTGCTCCAAGATTTCACAGCAGTAGAAATATTACCATTAGTTTTTGCTCAGAGAGAAAGAAACTTCCATTAACACACACACACACACACAACGTGAGGCAAAAGCAACATGATGGTGCAAGAAGGGTAACCTAGTTTTCAATTGGAGGTAAATATGAAAGGAGTGAGAGTTTGGTGCTCCCATGAGTGGAAATGGGCCATTTCTATAAATCTGCATGCCCAAATGCAGTGGGGAAAAATCATTTTGGGTCTTAGCAGATTGGCAATCATAGTAAATAGTATAAACACTGTTTAGCTTTGACCATTTAATTGGTGAGGTTACTGTTTTGGCATTGATAGAGGAGTCTACAGAATTTCTAGACTGGGATTCCACTTTTTGTTTTTCTTTATAGAGGGTGGTTGAGTGAGACCCCCAGTACAAGTAGTAGCTAGAGTCATAACTTAAGCAATACTCCATATAACTTGAAATATTGCTTCTATTTTATTTTTATTTTTTTAGCATCCAACTACAAATATAAATCTTTCTAGAAGTTGGAAGTGATAGAAGAAATGTTCACTATGACACCTCAAATGCCACCAACAATAATGAAGTAGTAAGCTACACAAACAGAATTTGAACTTTACAAGGTAGTTTATCATTATCATATGATCATATAAATTGGAGGATATGCCAAAAAGATATCTTGCTCTAAACATTTGAAATTCAAAAAAAAAAATTAAAACTTTAATAATCTATTTCCAGCGCAAAAGGTCCAAAACGCGAATCTTTGATATTTGGATCCAATCTTCTTTTAGTAACTTAATTAACACCATGAATAATGCTTCATTTGGATAAAGAAGCACCCTATATGCATGAAATTATTTTGAAAATAGTACAACACAATAATGTATTATGTATCACATTTTTATTTTTATTTTTATTTTATTTTTTTGGCCCCAAGGGGGCATGGGAAGGGATCGAACCTGAGACCTTACATACTGTAAAGCTCGGCTCTACCACTGAGCCACCCCTTGGTTCCCCGTATTATGTATCACAATATATCCCTAATATAAATTGAAAATGCTTCCAAATCGTGACAGCCCTTCCAATAAATTACATTAAATCAAAGTCCTAAAAAGGTCTATAGAGTCAAAATTATTGGGATGATGTAAAATAAAGTTAAAACAATTATTCTTACTCGAAATTATATTAAAAATTAGTGTCACTTTCTTTTTTTGCAATAAGTTAAATGTGATCACTAGTTGTATTCTTTTACTAGAGTGATCAAATACTATATTTGTCAATTCAAAGTGAACACTAATTTACAAATTGAAGGGAGTAATAACTTCAACAAACAGCCATCAGCAAACTATCTTCTGGGCTACTCATACTTATATTATTAGTCAAAAAAATCAGGGCAAACGATGTTTTAGGTCAAATGATTATCTCAAGTTCGCCATTTAGGCCCGAAGGTTCTAAAAGTGGTTATTTGGGGTACAATACTGCAAAATCGTATACCGATTTGGGGTCCTGGGCCTCCTGGCTAACCTCCATCTGCTTCTTTTTTTTCTTTTTTTGTATGAAGTGGGCATGTACATAACATGGACCTTACATGGGATTCTTCCGGAAATTTTGCACTATTATCAGTTAAGAGAAAACATATTTGTTTAACTTATCTCATTGCACTAAAAAGTATTATATATTAGGTCAGATTAGATACATGTTGCTTGAACTTGAAGTGACCATTTTTAATACAGTACTAACAGTGCAATTGGTATATTAGGTCATATTTTGGTCCATCATGAAATATTAGATCCACAATTTTGTCAAATCTGTCTCACCTACATATCCAATGTACGTGAAAGGCCCCATGCATATCTATCTGCTACATATCCAATGATACGGGCGGATTAGGCTTTGGTTGTGAAGTCAATCCGATGTAATATTTATTTTTGATTTTTAACGGGTGTTATCATTTTTTTTACATCTCTTTCTTAACTTTTCTTTTTAATCAGTACAAAATATTTATATCCTATCGTCGAAAAATCACTACACATTGAAACCGGTACTTCTTGAAACTGGGCCAAAATTTTCAAAGGGGAAGTCCATGTGTTTGTGCTTGCAGCTGTCATTCAACAGCAAAATCCCCATATTTTTTAATGTGAGAATAAAATAGCTAGCTAGAGCCCTAACAAAAAAATTACTAGCAAATATATATTAGAGAAGAAGAATCACATATGACCTAATTTACCAACAAGTAGTACTATTTAAAAGTGGTCACTAGCAATTTAATTATTATGGAGCAACATTGTCTTACGGAGACTTTTAGCTCAAGCGGTATCCTCTTTTCTTCTCTAACGAAAGGTTAGAGACTCAAATCCCGTCCCGAAACAATTGGAAGAAATTAATTTCCCTCTCATTTTCAATTACCTTATCTCCGTGTTCATATAAACTACTCTAGATAAGGCAAACATCGCTATAGGGTCCAATTTTTGGTCGGTTTCACTTATAAGAGTTACAGGTTTCGAAATTCATAACTTAGGGTCCAGTGTTTCAAAATTGCAGCATTTTGGGATCTAGACTAACTTTCGTTATCTTCTTCTATTAAATAGAAGTGATTGCATATACAAGAGACTGAAGAGGAGTTCCTTTGCAAATTTCTTAATTTTAAGAGTTAAATTAACTTAATTAAAATTTAGTTTAAGAAATACAATTAAATTAAATGTCATATTTGAAAAAGTAATGCATGTTGATTACACCTAAACCTTATATTATGCAATAATCATCAAATACAACTAAAATTTTGGAAAAATATAATAGTTGTAGTAATAATTTCTTTACTAATTTTAATAATATTCTTACAACTTATTTTCACTATTGTTTTTATCTTTGTTGTTGGTGATGATGATGATTTGAAATTTAATCATTAATTATATAATAATATTTGAATATTAAGACATCTAATTTAAACCCATAACAATAAATTTAATAATGTTAAATTAATGGTTTAAGTTTAATTATGATAAAAATTAGAATATTAAAGTCAGTAGGTACTTTCACCAAATAAAAAATACGTAGATCATATTAACTAGTCAGTAAAAATAACAAAATATAAAATTATTGAACTAGTAATATATAAAATTAAAGAAAGAAGGAAAGACAAAAAAGAAGAACAAGTAGTAAAGTAAAATTAAGCATAATGTTAATATTGATTTTAAAGTTTAATCTAATATTTTAAAGAACATTTTTAATTGAAAAGTAAATTTAGAGTACTTTAATTAGTTTAATTTAATTTTTTATCATAATTTTAATATGAGTAATTTGAATATTTAAATTTATAATTTTGATTAGTTTTCACAAAAGTAAATTAATTTTCGATCTTTAATTTACTTTGCTTAGTTATTTCTTTATAAGAGCATTCCTTCAAACATTTTAAGTTTTAGCCCGTAAAATTAATCTGGGTTACATGCTTTAGATTGTTTTTTCTTTTTCTATTTTAAGCATAAACATAAAGTTAGTTTTGGTTTTAGAATTTGATACTATATTTTAAAATAACATTTTTAATTGAAAAATAAATTCGGAGTACTATACATAATTTTAATATTTATTTTAATATGAGTAATTATAATATTTAAGTTTACAATTTGACAAATTTTCCCTAAAGTATATTTTTTTTTAGTTTTACCTTGTAAAATTAATCTGGGTCATACGCTTTTGATTCTTAATTTTTTCATTTTGTATGCTTAAAGATAAGCCTGTAATTAAAGTTATAAATTTTGGTTTTAAAACCTAATATAAAATTTTAAAAGAATATTTTTTAAATTTAAATAAAATTTGGGGTACTTTAGTTTAATTTAATTTTTTTTATTTTTGTTGACTAGTTATAATATTTAAATATAAAATTTTGATTGGTTTTCCTAAATTTATATTAATTTTCTAGACCCCCAAAATGTTACTATAATTTTAATAGGTTGGACCTTAAATCTTGAATTTAGGAGCCCTAATGCGCAAAAGAGACCAGACCTTGGACCCTAAACTTGAAGTTTGACCCTGTATCTTTTAAATATTTTTGATAAGTACTGCAAGTTATGCAAGAAATGTCAAAAGGATGGATATATAAAAATAGAATCTGACCTCCATCAGAATTTTTGAAGTCCTTAATTTATGCTCCATTTTTTGCATTCAGCCGCTCAACTCACCTACTCCAGATTTCGCTGCCGGAAAATGAAATTTAAAGTGGTTAGTTTAAGAGAGAGAGAGAGAGAGAGAGAGAGAGAGAGAGAGAGAGAGAGAGAGAGAGAGAGAGAGAGAGAGAGAGAGAGAGAGTTAAACCTAGCTAACTCATAGTAGTAGAAAAGAACAATTGCAATTGTTGAGACAAGAGTATGAAGTAGTCCATATAAAAGTAGAGAGAACGTGGGGGAAGAAAAAACCAAAAAGTATATAACCACGATCGTTATTTTTTTAACAGAAATGGAGTAGATTGAAAATGACGAGCAAAGAAGTGTAAAATGAGAAAAGGGGGGAAACAAGACAAATATATACCCACGAATGTCTTGAACAAAACATGATAAAAGTGAAAGGTAAAGGTCCCTGTGTGTGTGGTGTGTGTGTGTGTGTGTGTGTGTGTGTGAGAGAGAGAGAGAGATAGTAGATGATTTGTGCTTCTCATCAAACTCTTGTTTGTTTCATATAAACCATATTTGATCACAGCCAGGAAACTTGGGTTTGGATGAGAAAAGAACGAGAGATTTGGTCACTTTTTGTGGAAATTATTGGCAAACCCGCATGCCCAAAATATATAGATGGTTGGTGATCGATCGAAATCATGAGTATGGCATGAATGATCAAACACACACACGCACACACATGAAGACAATTAGGAATAGCAACAGTGTCATTTCCACAAACACCTTTAGGACCCCTACTGTTCATCTCCAATTAGGCCATGAATCAATGATCATGGTCAAGATCACTGTGGAGGAATGTAGAGAGAGAGAGAGAGAGAGAGAGAGAGACTAGTGCATATAGCTGCTAGAGAGTGATGGAGGCAGAGTTGGATTCTTCTTTGACTTGGTTGCGTATGTACGATGTCGTCTAGGATTAGAGTACTTGAGTGAACGCCATTGGTGCTATAGCTAGGTCATGTGTACTGACTCTTGGCCGGCGCGGCCCGGCGTCCTCTCCTGATCACTTTTTCTTTTTTTAATACCCTAATTAGGCACTTCATTTCCTCCCATTGGCCTGGCCTGGCCACAATACACCACCAAAATCGACGGTGAGATTAGACATGTACTCTCTGTTTCAATTTAATTATCCTCGATAGTAATATGTTTTGATAGCTTTATATCGCTTTCAGCACAATTAAAATGAAACGAATGAGTAATTGTTTAGTAATTTGTGGTTTACAACTAAATTTTAAAATAGTAAATGCGGAAGGAACCATTACCCAGTAAGGTTGTAAACGAGTTGAGCTAGTGGCCGGGCTGGGCTCGAGTAGAGCCATTTAAGTTTGATTTGATTCGATTCACACTGTTTTTATGAGTTGAGTCGAATATTATTTTCAGATCTGTCATATTTTGTAAATTCGACTCGACTCAATTCACGAGACGGATTGTTAAGCGCTCGATTTAAGGCTCAATTCGACTCATCATTAACAGGTCAACATCTCAATCCAGGAGGGAACATAACAAAATAAAAAAACTAGGCGTATTTGCTCAAATTAACACATAATAACTTATAAAACTCAATTAACATAGATGGAAGGAGATCAAACTGAAAATAAAATCGAAAAAACACATAATATTAGAATATGGACTAAATAAATAGTAACAAATCATTAAAAAGATTCATTTCTCTGTTAACCCTGATTCGCCAAGATTTGTGAAAGCTTAATTACCAAGGTCGCCAAGACCATTTAAAAACCTTTAAAGCCTTGGATCACAAAAGATCATGAAGGTTCGCGAGTGTTTCACGATCCAGTTATTATTCAAACTGAGCGCACATATTTATAGTTCAGCTCGAATCCGTAAAAGCTCGACTCGTAAAAAAGTTTGACATGTTCGACTCGAGCTCACAAAATTTAGCTCGACTCATTTACGAACCTAATTTTGTGTATCCAACTGGAGGTTAGGGTTCAAATTCCTCCTTCTCAATACTGAGGATGAATTGTTAAAGTAATTAAAAATAAATTTTGGGTAAAAGTTATGTTTCCTTCTTTTTTATCGAAAAAAAAATATTAATGAAACATGTACAATTTTTCCTCTTAAAAAAAAAAAAAAACTGAAATTCCTCGTGGAAACTATTCTTATATGGATCGAAAATGTTGTACTCATGATAAATCTAATTACTATTTTAAATAGTAAAACATTTCATTTACAAAATACAAGTTCTTATGTATTACATAAGTAATATTTTAAATCCCAAGACCAGCAATTTTTATTTTATTTTTTTTAATTTTTGAGAAACAAGAACAGCTAATTGAACCAACCAACGAACGTACGCCCTAAACAGTATATTTAAACTCTGAAACACTGTTACACATGAAACCCTACTTACTGATCACCTGACACTTTCTTTTTCTTTTTTTTTAGTACGTTGAGGTTGATGTATGAGTACAATTTTTTTTTATATTATTTTTTTTTATATTTCTTCCTCCTATCGGAGAAATGAAAGAAAAAAAAAAGAAACTATATCATGCTCGTAATACTATAATTTCTATAAAATTGTTTGTATATCCAGTTTTAATGTGGATTAAATTAAATTATTTATTAGCGTCAAAAGAAAAATCAATTTAGGGTTAATGGCATTTTAGGCCCCAATGTTTGATCATTTTGGCGATTTGAGCCCCCAGGTTCCAAAGTTGGTGATTTGGACCCTGATGTTGCAAAATTGCAGCAAACCAGGTCTTTTTGGACAGAAAACGTCGAAAACTAACGGGCGGAGTGCATGTGCGTTTCACGTGAGTTTTTTGGGGTTAAAAATGACATTAAACCACAATTTTTAGGGACTTCTTCGTCATTTTCCCCCAAAATAAATTCTTAAATTATAATATGTTTAAAGTTTTTATTATATTCTAATTAATTATATTTAATTATTAAAAATCTTAATTAATTACATTTAACATCTAATTAATTTATAATTAATTAAACATCTAAATTAATTACCACCTCCTACCCGCACCTCAGGCAACCACCTTCGGCAAACCACCACCTCTTGCAAATCCACCATCAAAAACACCAATTCCAACCTCCAACACCACTACAACCAACACTCTCGCCAATCAACCCCACCGTCACCACCACTACCACCACCACCAAACACCAAACATCACCAGATTCAACCTCCACCACCAAACACCAAGCATCACCAGATTCAACCTC
>JAOWAN010054812.1:0-13073 GCA_028566635.1 Lobelia cardinalis
TTAATCTAATATTTAGACACCTAATTGCACAACCTTAAACATCCAAACTCATTAAATATGAAATCAACCACAAAGTCACATTAGTCTTAACTTGCTGAAGTGTCATGATCAAAACCCTTCTCTTCAATTTTAATTATCTACGGAGTAGAATTTTGTCTAAGCCACAACATTTAGGTAATGACTTTTAACTTTTTTTTTTCCTTTTTTTTTCCTCTATTTTTATTTATAAAGTTTCTTTTCAGATAATTTGTTTTCATAACAATAATTGTTCATCTAATTTATTTGTATTATCCTAACTTTAAGTGAAATGAAATTAGTTACTAATAATATTCCTTCATTTAATAGGCATTTAAAGGGGAAAAAAATCAAGTTTTCATCAAATTTTGTCTAATTAATTTTAAGAGTTCCAAATAACCTTGATTACTAATTAATTAAATCAATTCATAATCAATTGTTTTAAGCTACGCATCTTTCGCCGACCACCGGCCTAACTATTTTGAATTTGGTTTTTGCTCTTTATTCGAAACACACACACGCACGCACAACACATTTTCTGTGTGTGTGCAGAGTGGGTTCAATGGCAGCCACTTTACCTTTTAGCAGCAAGCGCAAAGAAGGTATGTGAGTCCATTCTAAGTGTTCATATCAATTCAATATTATAAACAAAATACACTCATTATTATTGTAGCATATATTATAGCACACTGATACTGCTCTCCCTCCGTTTTCTTTTAAAATGTTTTATTTTTTAAAAAATCACTTATAATAATAAGACACGTAGCAGACGTTGGATTTGGAGTAATACTTGCTGGTTGTTCCTGTTATGTATTATATAGGCTCGTAGGAAAAGTAGCACTCATAACTGGTGCAGCAAGCGGCATCGGCGAGTGTACGGCAAAACTATTTGCTCAACATGGAGCCAAAGTTGTGGTGGCTGACATCCAAGATGAACTAGGTCACGCCGTGTGCGACTCTATCGGTTCATCGGATTCAACGTACGTTCATTGCGACGTCACTAACGAAGACCACATCAGCAGTGCTGTTGACACGGCTGTCTCAAAATACGGCAAACTAGACATCATGTTTAACAATGCCGGAATCGTTGACCCCAACAAGGCCCGCATCTTCGACAACGAAAAGGCTGACCATTAACGTCACGGGCGTTTTCCTAGGCATGAAACATGCTGCTCGTGTTATGGTCCCTGCCCCTAGCAGCTCAATAATCTCGACTGCTAGCCTGAGCTCAAACATTGGGGGGGGGGGGGTGGCATCACATGCTTATTGCTGCTCGAAGCACGCTGTGTTGGGGCTTACTAGGAACCTAGCCGTTGAGCTTGGACAGTTTGGTATCACGGTCAATTGCTTATCACCTTACGCGTGTGTTACACCTTTGGCCACGGAATTTACAGGGCTTGATGCAGAGCAACTGGAGGTGACAATCAACTTCGCCGGAAACCTCAAGGGCGTGACACTAAAGAGAGATGATGTTGCTAATGCAGCCCTTTATCTAGTGAGCGAAGATGCAAAGTATGTAACAAAATCTCTTCATTGATGGAGGATTCGGAATCGGTAATCCGTCATTCCAACTGTTTCAGTATCCAGAGGGTTCCTGATCATCAGAATGGCGCATTGACATTAGAATGAACAAGTTCTATTTTTATGGCAGGAAACTCGACATGAGATATTCAGTAGAGACTCCCCTGTATTACTTCACATGTTATTGATCGAATCTTCCTCCGTTTTGATATAAGTGTTAGAACATCGTCAAGTAGATTTTATTTTATTATTCATTTTGGTGATAACCGATATCAGACCATCGAACCTAAAAGCATTTAGTTGATAGATGGAGTAGCCCCTTGTGTCTAAACTTACAATTGCTTAATAGGTGAGGTAGAACAAAAACTTCTATAGTGCCATATCTCCCCGCCCGTGGACCAGATTGCAAATTGCCGGAGATTAAACATGAAACTGGAGGAAAGTCTCAAATTTTGTGGCCGATAGTCATGACTACACGGTTGGCACACTTACAGGTATATGTTGGGCAGACCTGGTGCACTCTGCCGACTCGACTGGAAGATGGAACTGTCTGGTGCACCTTTCATTCAACTGGTAGTTATGCCGCCCCTGTAGGTCTTTTTAGATTGTGGATTCTGTGCAATAGTTCAATGACAGGGAATACAAAGGAAAGTTACAAAGCATTCTTTTGAATGAACTTTTTCAACTTTTCTACTGCTTGGTGGAAAAAAGATACAGATCAAAAGACAAATATACACCATTGTACTTCTTTCTATGAAACATATTTAGAGTTGGTACAATTTTTATGTTGGCTTACATTGATCATTTGGTATCCACAGGCTACTTCACTTGCTTCCAGTCACACATGGCTGTCCAAGTAAGTAATAGCAACTGCAGCATGTAGGGCTGCTCCAATTGGAAGAACGTCTTCGTCGAGAGTGAAGTGAGGCGAGTGCAACATCTTATTTGATTTTTGCGTCTTGTTCATCGTGCCAATCATGAAAAATGCAGCTGCCATCTTCTTGGTGTAAAAACTGAAATCCTCTGCTCCCATAGTTTGTCGAACAAGCTGCACATTTATTTCCCCAAGCAAGATTTCTCCAACACTTTTGGCATGCTGATACATTTTTTCATCATTAACTGTTGGCGGATAAGGCCTCAGTTCCTCCTCCATGAAGTCAATTACGGCAGTACAACGATGAACAGCTGCTTGTGTCTCGATAACCTTCAAGTAGACAATTTATTAATTAATGGGAACCGCATAAATGTCCCTTGCCTTCTTTATTCCATCTTTTTACCATTTGACTTGTATCTTTCATTCTGCTGCATTTACTGACACATGAAAGATTGTACTATATGACAAGACTCAGTTGAGTTTTCAAATTATTTCAAGATATAATTTGAGTATAATGAAGCGGTTATGAGTTATCATTTACACCATTGGTATATTAGAATTAAATCCAACTTTTCATTGTAGCTTTAAATCAATGTACCTCCTTGATCCTTTTCTGAACATTGGAGAAGCCTTCAGAAGTCATGCTCCTGTATGTACCTCCAAATTTGATGGATTCAGGTATTACATTTCCTGCTTTACCACCCTCTATGAACCCAATTGAGACGACCTACATCCAGTTGGAAATCCCAGCATAAGAAAGAGAGAAATTTGGTAAATCAGGTCCTTATTATTACACATCATCAGATGAAGCTGAAGGGGGGGGGGGGACTAACCTTGGCCTCCAGCGGATCAGTTTCTCTCGAGACAATATGCTGCAGCGATATAATCGCAAAAGCTGCAGCAAGAGTTGGGTCTCTGGTTTTATGTGGGGCAGCAGCATGTCCTCCTTTTCCTTGAATTATTGCTACAAACCTACCTGAACCAGCCAGCATTGTACCAGGCCTAGAAGCAATTTTGCCGGTTGGCAACTCTGGTGAGACATGTAAGCCAAAAATGCCTTGAACTCCATCAAGAGCACCTTCGTTTAACATGTGGTAAGCACCGCCACGACCCTCTTCTCCAGGTTGGAATACAAGCTTGACAGTGCCCTTGGAAAAACATAGAATCCAAACAGCTAACTATTTACACATTTGAAACGAAGAGAGAAATCTGTTCGAAAAAGAGATTTACAAAATAACGGAAGAAAGTACAAAGAAATTACCTTTATTTTGTCCCTTTTGGTTTGAAGCAACTTAGCTGCTCCAAGCAGCATTGTTGTATGAGCATCATGTCCACAAGCATGCATCTTACCATTAATCTTGCTCTTGTGCTCCCATTCGACTGATTCCTAAAAAGATATGAATAATAGGTCATTCCCGCTAATATAGTTTCAGCTCAAGAAACTATAAGCCAGTCGAATCATGCTTTTGAGGCAGCTTTAGGAAGAGTGCATCTAATAATAAACTAATTCCAAAATCTGAGAGAACTATATTGTTAATGACTGAACTTAATCTCAAGCACTTTACTAGCTGAGCAAACAATAGCCTTCGAATTTTTTACCCTAGCGGGGGAGGAGGGGAGGGAGAGTCAAGAGACAAATCTCAGCAATGCAAATGCCAGAGTCTCAGATGATATTCACCTATCATCTAAAGAAAACTTTTAGCATACTGCTAAGTGCATCAATCTGTCATATTTCAATTCTCAAATACTACTATGGAGTATTTAGAACTTGCTCTTTCATAATATGAGCTTTGATTGTGCACTTAATCACTTGAGATGGATTATGCTGTTCGATTTCCGTGGCCATTGGACTTGCACGTGTAGAGAGTCTACTCTAATATAATGTTAAAGTCTAGGGTTCCATCTCAAAACCAATTAACAATTATAGGAGAAGCCCAAGAACTTTATAATTTTTTTGCAAGACTTGATTAAACCCGATGTGGCTTTCATGCTTCATTAGGAAGGGATGTAAATATATATATATATATATATATATATATATATATATATATAGAAAACTATTCAAATGAAAACCACAAATAATTTAGGAACTAATTTTAACCATTAGATCTATGAAAATTAACCCCTGAGATTAAATAGGGTAAAACTCTGTTATTCAAAAACGCGGTGGCATTTTTGTAATATTTGGTTCGAAAAAATGGCATTATCGTCAATCCACGGTTAAAAATTTGATGGATCAGTGTTAAATTTGATGAATTAGTGTTACATTTGATGGATCAGTATTAAATTTGATAGATCAATATTGTGTTCTCTCTTTCGTCAATTTCATAATAAATTTTTGTTCGATCGGTATCAATTTGATGGATCAATGTCAAAATTATTGATGTATTACTTTTAAAATTTAATGGATCACTCTTAAAATTGATGAATCTGTGTTAAAATTTGATGAATCAGTGTTATATTTGGTAGATTAATGCTGTGTTTCCCTGTTACTGTTAAAATTTAATGGATCACTGTTAAACTTATATGGAATAATAGATCAATGTTAAAAACTTATAACATGTATAATATTATCTAGTCCATCCAAACCAATCCAGAAAATTTGAAAAATTACAATAATTAGCATTCAATCCGATGATCAATCGATCAACACAAAGATCCGCAAAGATTAATTCATCAAAATGAAAAATTATATCCCTAATTAATGAAAATATTTCCTGATTAATTAAACATAGACAACAAATCCAAACTTGCCGTCACTACAAATTGAACGGTCAAAGGAGAGTTAAATGCCGGATCACCAGCCGCTGACCAATTGTTGCTTTCTTTTTTTTACTAAACATTTTAGCATATGATATGGATGATAAAGTAGTATACACTATCTCCCTGCAAAATTTTTGTAGACTAACTAATGTTTACCTCAGAAGAAATATACTAATCTACTTTTGCGCAAGAAATACAAACACAAGTAAAGATTAAACAAAACCTTGCCTCTCTCAAGTTTTGCTCCCCCACTCCTCCTTTGACTGGTTGTATCAAAGAGGAAGCATATCTAAAAGTTTAATGGCTGCAACTCGGCTTTTATCATTGCTTATATACTTTTCATATACTAATCTCTCAATTTTTGCTGGCGGTGTACTAAAATCCCAGGCAGAATAGCTAGACGGCATAGATCTAGTTCTCCTCCTTCCGGATTTAGATCTCTAGCATCGTAGCTTTAACTCTCGACCTCGCATATATTTATCTCTATCATCTTCGTTTTCCTCGCCTGCTTCGGTTTTGTCCAGATCTATTAGCGGAGCTAGCATTTGAGGCCGTCGGAGGTGCAACGAGAGCTTCATCGATCGGATCTGGCTCTTAAGAAAAAGCTCATCGGCGGAACTCATTGATCCAGCCGATGCCTTTTCGTTGGTAAATCTGGTGATCAGAGAAACGACGAGAGAAACGAAATGAATAGCGCAATTGAGTATAGATGTAGATTGGATACCTCGGTTCGTCAACTGAGAGTACGATGCCGGCCTTTAGTAAGGAAAAAAGATCGAGTGAAAGCCGGCTGCATTTTTTGATGTATAGGGCCCAAAGAGTTTGTGGAATTTATGGAACTGTATTGGTGAACGGCAGGTGAGTACTCTTCATCTATTAGCATTAGATTTTTAATTAATTACCAAATTGCCAGAATACGGGATTAAAATAGAGTATCATCTCGGACGTTCATTTTTCTGGATCTAATGGTTGATAGGCGTTCCTAGGTTCTTAGAATATGGTTCTCAATAGAATAAGTCTCTCTCTCTCTCTCTCTCTCTCTATATATATATATATATATATACATACATATATGAGTGTTGTAATATATAACCAACGCACTACAAATATAATCTGAAGGAAGAAAATTCGTGAGAAAGTGTTTTCAATACTTATTTATACATAATATGCAAAGGGAGGTATTACTTCACACTGTGTTATAGGAATGGGTTCTGGTGTACAAACCATACTCCCTAATTGCCGTTTCCCATAACTTGTGTGACAGGCTGACAGCCATGAAATGGCCATTCACCAATTATACACTCCCTCTGGATGTCCATATGTACAAGGAACATGCCAAGTTAGAATCTAACAATGAAAATTCCAATGGAAAATATCCTAGTGAAGGAAAACAAGTACATGATTCCGTTGTACCTAAAACTACTCTCTCCGGTGAAAAGATCACTTCAGATTTCTGGGCATGTTGCTCTTGAAAATCTTACTTGGTAGTAATCCTTTTTTATCGTGTGTTCGAGCATGTGAGCAACTTTTGACCGAAAATTGAAAAGTATCATATCGTGTCAATTATAAAGGAAGGACATCCATGCCCCTAAACAACTGCGGAGATTCAACCGAGTTTGATCTAGAATGGTTTGATCAGGCACTACCTGGCTTCTAAAAGCAACTGACAAAGGACCGGGATCTTTCGGTTCGTCCAATTGACTCTTAGAGTCTTTCAATTTCAATACAAGACATGGATATTTTTTTATGTTGTTAGTGCAAGGATTACTGTACCTAAATTAATCATCTAGGCTTTAAGATATCCGATTTGAAAATCTTTGAGACATGAATATTTCATCTCTTTCGTTTATTCACCAGTGTTATTGGACAGGAAATAACAGAAAGCATTATCAATGATCAAATTTAAACGTTACCACTACCTAAAACCTAAGAGGTGCAAAATGTTATGATCAATTTCATTTATGAAAAATCATTTTAGCAAAGGGGTAATTGCATATGGTCAAAATACTAGGCGCCCTTGGTCCTACAGTAGCTTCCCATTGATTCCTCCCCATCTTTTATTAGTTTATCCTATTATTCTATCCGTCCCACTTCCTTTTTTTTTTTTTTTTTTCCTTTCTTTTGTTTGTCCCATACATTTTTAGGGGGTGGTCCTATACACATTACACATTACACATTCTCATTTATCATTTTTCACTTATTAATCCCACCTATTTCTTTATATCTCTCCTATTTTTTACCTTTACCATTACAAAAATCCAGGGAATTTAATGCATTATTGCAAAAAAAACGACATGTCCAATCGGTACAAACACGTTAAAGCTCAAGCTGGTAACCCAGAAACACCAAGCAAAAGAAATAAACAAACCTTTACTTTCAGAAAGAAGTACAGAATTTAGAAAGTAAAGAAAATTTAAAGATTTCTAAAATAATGGGGGAAAAGTAGAAAAAGAAAAAAGCCTCTCGATTAAGCAATTAAAAGCAGAGAGGGAGAGAGAGACCTGAATAGGAAGGGCATCCATGTCAGCTCTAAGAGAAAACCAAGGGTGATCTCCTGAACCAATACTAGCCACCACACCGGTCTTCGCGAACGGCCACGAATACTGCACTCCGAGCGATTCAAGCTCACTCCGAACGAGTTGACTCGTCTCGAGCTCTTCAAATGCGAGTTCGGGGTATTCATGGATTCTCCGCCGAACCCTTTTCATCCAATCGAAGAACTCGGCCCCCTTCGCCGTCTCCAGGAGGTCTCGAGTAAGCAATTCGGTCTCCAATCCCGAGGGACTCGCCGGCGCCGCGCATGTCGTCTGATGTATAGCAGATGGTGCTATCACTGATACGATCAATAAAGAGAGCCAAAAACATGTGCAAAGACGGAGAAATTCGACCCGGGAATTGGAAAACGAAAATGGTCCTCTCATACTAACTGAGGGCCAAAAGTGACTAATTTTAAAACTTTAGGGTTTGAGTTGTGTAGGGTCATTGTTAAATGTGAAATTACTTCAAGTTTGATTTATTCGTACACAATTATATATAATACAAAATTTATAAATATTTTATTATTATTCATATTACGTAATAATCAATACACAAATTAATTGATTTGAAAAGTTAAGGCATGCGGTTGGTGGTGTGTTTGGCGGCCAAAATACCAAAATCGTCATTATTACCGACGATTTGGATTACAAAACTTGTTGTCTTCTTTAACAGTGTGGGCGGCCATGACGACTCGATATCACTGAAACTTTATGGGGAGTCAAACGAGCAATTCGTTAAAAGAGTCCAGATGAATTTTGTTCTTTGAAAAATTTAGGAGAAGCGCGTATTTGATACAATGATTCTCAGGATCAATTCCTCCCCGTTATGAAACTAGGGTTGGAGAAACGTAGATAGATGAGAAAATCGAAAAGAACGGCACAGTCCAAGTGATAGTAATAATTTAAATATTTTTTTAATTTAAAAGGTCATAAATGACTTTTTAATAAAAACTATTTTTGTCATAAATTTTTGTGTATTAAATTAAACATTTGTGTGCTTTTTAAATAGATTCTCCCTTCTCTTAACAAATTAAATTTAAGTTTTAATTATAAAACTCATTAAACAAATGAGAGGAACTCAAACATACTTCAATTCCAACTTAAGAAAATGTTAGAACTCCATCATTAGAATTTTCATTTTCCCGTATTTTCAAAAATAATTGAGGAAATAAATTGCGAGATGTGTCTACATGACATATATCATATCACTCAGAGTCTTTACCAACTATGTTTTGAGAGTTTAAATTTATGTTTCATGATAGTCGGATGCACGGTTAAACTATAGAATTGCTGTTTTCATATGTTGGAGTTAATCATTTAATGAATCCTCTGCTTTTTTAAATTTTAACGTAAAATGAGATATTATTATATTAAACTAGTAGTTTGAAGTAGAGCTGTAATTTAGCCTAATTAACTTTATTGAGTTATGAGTTTTGAAATTTCATTTGAATTGACTTTATTAAGTTCGAGTTCAAATAAGGGTCGAGTATTGATATATCATCTATATATACTCTAACTCAATATTAATACAACTTAATTTGAATAATATTCAATCGAGTTCACGAAATCGAGTTTATTTAAGTATTTGAATTATGACAAATTGAGTCGAGTTAATAAGCATTCGAGCCGATTCAAATCGAGGTAAACTCACATTATCAATTATTCAAATAGTTGTCTAGTTGACTTGAACCGGATTCGGGACGTCCTCGCGTATTAAAAGATAATCTAATATGATTCGGATACCAAAACGATTCTAGTTTTTTGAGTAACTTAATAAGACTCCTTTTACGGCCCTAGTCTTGAACCCACTGTCTCAAGTTGGTGCAGTGGTGTCAGGGGCTGCACTTGGAAGGGAGGACTACGGTTCGATCCCCCGCAACTACGTTGGGAGAGATTTAAAACCTTAACTCCGGGACCCGCCTCGAACAGAATTAGTCGGCCAGTGATCAGACACCTGGACTTAGACCAAAAAAAAAAAGTTTGACGTTGAGTAAAGAGGATTTGGACATGCTGAGGCAGTTTATCGTCTATATTCAGATCCTACAATCTAGTATAAAATAATGGGTATAGTCTTAACATATTTTATATCAATGATAATTGGAATTTCTAGTTAAAAAGTTTACTATAAAGTCATTTATGAGCAATTAATATAGATTTGATATAATATCCTAGTGCAAGTCTATTCCTCCAACACTTGAATAAATTTCCATAATGGTACATTTCGGTAATAATTTCTTCAAGACATTATTTCAAAAGTTTCCATTTCTCGCTTATATCAAGGGTCAAGTCTTATTTTAAAAAATGCAACAAAATTGATTGCTACATACTTGAACGTATAGTAGAACAAAAGTGTAGGACTTTTGAAATTTAAATGAGTCATGTTAGGTCAACCGATTAAATCCAAGGTACAATCATTCGAATGCATTACGGACTTATACCTTTACATCAATTCACAGCGATTGATTTTTTCGATCCACACAGTGTTTTCCAATTTCAATTTATTCCCATAAATCAGTATGAAGCAATTCTACATACTGATGCTGAACCGATTAAAGAACATGAACCACATTTCAAGAACATGAACCAATTTTATTTTTTCAAACTACAAGTACTTTTGAAATTTCTTCATGTTCAAATATTCCCGCGTAGTTTTCTATATTTATATAAATTTATTTGATGCTGAACCGATTAAATTTTTCGAAGATGAGTTTTTCTCACTCGATCATAGTTAAGGCATAGTCCCATCTCTAGAGCCATAATCAAGACCGCAAGAAGCTCTTGTTTGTTATGGACAGAGGCTATACATTAATGTTATACCAATCGAATCATATGATATCAAGTACATGGCTTTGCAGATGCATGTCAAAGGAAGAGATTGAAAAGAAGCGACTCGTTTTATCAAAAGAAGAAGTTGAACTATATATCTATTCAAATGCACCGCGTATATTGAAGGATATAATCGAGAGAAGGAAGCGACGGCTGCATTTTATTTTGCGAGAGTACACCCATGGTTGGGTTTACAGCTTTGATAGCTTGGGTAATTTCTTGCAAATGAAGAAGAATGATCAAATGTATGTTTTTGGATTTGAAGATGTAGTTAATGGTTGTAAGCCAAGTGAAGGTGACTTGATATTTTTAAGGTATGCTACAGCACAACGTGACATGTATGAAGTGTTTGAGTACAAGTTTGGATGAGCATATTTGATTCATATATTTAACAAATCATTCTTTGCTATAGATGGTTTTTCCTTATTTTGTAATTGCAAGATGGATGAATAACAACTCTCTTTTTCATTTTGATTTCCCCTTTTGTCCACTCGTCGTCTTTGAAATTACTCACATTCCCATTATATGCTTAAATGTATGAAATGTTTCACCTGACCGTAGAAGAGGAGGGAGGATCCTCTATCCCATTCTATGTATCACTACTCACATAATGGTGAGACTCAATAATAATAGAACCCACCACTATGTGAGTAGTGGTACACAAAGTGAAACACAAAGTGGGACAGAGGATCCAAACTCGTAAAAGAGATTCTGATCCTCTATAGTAACTTGACTCATCTCATTCTCCTCCACACCATCGTCAAAATACATTATTCCTCTATTTTTTGCTTTCGATTCCATCTTTCGAATGTCACTAACCGGTCAACAACTCAATCATCTAATTACTAAATTTCAACATTTCTCTTTATTATTCATTAAATTGTACAAGCGTAAACGAATCATTTGCATTTATAAATAGGCTTCTCATAAAATTTAGAAATCTATTTCAAAATTGAGAAATATATATATATATATATATATATATATATATATAAACCCTGATGTTTCTTAATTAGATATACAGTTGTCATGAGCTCTCAATAATCTTATTATAAACTTAGCGGCTGATCATACAATATTCCAAGCGAAAAAGTTATAAAAAAATAAAAAAAAGGGATAATCAACAATTTCAAGTTTGAACTTTAACATTTGGTATTTGTCGATCAAATCATTATTAATTGTGGGTGCATATGGCTGTGTTTTTTTCCAGTACTTGTAAATTAAAAATTCCCAAAATGAAAGATACCCCCAATGTTTTTTCTTGTATCCTTTCTTGCTTCTGATTTTGTCTCTTTAGACATTTATTAGTATTTAATATTTCTTTCCATTGTTTGATTATGAAGTCCGATTCTTGTTGAGTACCAGGTTGCGTTTCGGCCCCGAGGGGGGCATGGATTGACTTATGCTTATATCATGAATCTAATTTTTTTGATATTTGATATTTGAAATTACATCATTTTCTTTCTATTTTTTTCCTACCTTTTCACTTTACATAGATCCCACCATTTTCTTTCTATATCTCTCCGACTTTTTCACTTTACATATCAAATATCGTACGATATCGTATTCCTGATCAGAACATTAGAGATCCAGTCAATCGGTCGATGGCGTTTTTAAAACTCGGAAATGAAATGAAATGAATTTAATAATATTCCTTCAATGGATAGGTACTTAAATCCCATTCATGATCAAGTGTCAAATTTTTTTGTCTTATTCATTTTTAGAGTCCGGATTGACAACTACTCCATATTAATTAAATCCCATTCATAATTAATTGTTTAAGCTAAGCATCTTTCTACCAAAACACACACACATATTCTAGTTTGAAAATTGTAGTGGGTGTGGGTCGGTGAGTGAGCAGCCCGATTATATAAACTTTGGTTTTGTTCTTTACTTAACACACACACACACACACACACTTTCTATTCCTTTCTTTCTTTCTTTCTTTGTGCGTGCAGAGGGTGGGTTCTCAATGGCAGCCACTTCACCTTTAGCAGCAAGCGCAAGAAGGTATGTTTTCGATTTTAAATGTCTCTCCCAATAAATAATTTACACAAATAAAATTAGGCGATTTTTTTTTTTTTTTTTTTTTTTTTTTTTTAATTGAAAAACCATACCCCCAAAACAAGCTTAGATTAAAATTTATCAATGCTAAATTTTTTCTTGTTAAGTGTTTCAGCTTAGATTAATTTCATCGGAGGAGCGAGGGTGAGCGATCGCACATGATCTCCAAAATTAAGGGCCCAAATTTTTAGTTTTTGAATTTAATTACTCCATCTACTTTCCTTTGCTTGGATGGATGTCTTGATGCCCGAGGAAAACCCACCACCTGAGTAGGGGTGGCAATTTGGGTTTATGGGTTGAGTCGGGTATAAACCCAATTAAACCCAATAGCTTATTGGGTCTTATTGGGTTTATCCAATTAAACCCAATAGCTTATTGAGTCTTATTGGGTTTACTCATTGGGTCAATTTTAATTATATACTGGGTTGGGTTAATTGGGTTTGGTTCATTTTTGCCACTCATAGGTACGGTCA
>JAOWAN010054846.1:0-13070 GCA_028566635.1 Lobelia cardinalis
AATTTGAAAAAACAACAAAATTTTCACCGTGTTAAAGAGGAGAGTGAGATAATTTTGAATAAAAGATAAGAGATAATATTGACAAACTACCGTCCCGTATACACAAATAGAATAAAAATATTATTACATGTACCTAAAAATTTTTTTTTTTGGTGCCCTATATGAATTTGGGCCCTGAACGGTCGCCCGGTTCGCCCTAGGTCTGGACCGACCCTGGATACCAGTGTAAATTCGTGTCCTGCAAAATATACAATTTTATTATATATATTCTCAATATTATACAATTTTATAGATTAACTTAAAAGAGAAAAAAAAAGAAAAAAAATCTTATGGAAAAAAGTCTTATGGCATTAAAAAGAGAGAGAAAACAAAAATAATTATCCTACCCAATCCCCCACCAATTGGTATTACAGATGTACAGACGTCTAGTGCATTAGACGCCATCGCTCAAAAAAATTGTTCCACACGCGCTGGATCCCACAAAATATAATTAATTGGGTAAAATTCTCTTTGCGGCGGTACATTTGGGGTTTCAATCCCTAATAATTACTGGCTATGCTCTTTCTCTTCTTCCAAGGCTGCATTTGGAGCATAGGTTATTAATTCATTTTGAAACTCACAATACACAAAATTATTTCAGAATTTCTAGCGTCAAGAAAAATACTCCGGCAATTTCAAGCGACTTCCATTTTCAGCCGGCCGAATAGATTTTTATCAGTTACAAACGCAATGTCGACATTGAAGGTAGGAGAAAATGATTTTCTTTGTTTCATTTTTTAGTATGGAGTGATTCAAGTGCTTATATATCATAATTTGCCTACAACCTATTTTTTTCGTTCCTTCTCAGGCTTCGGGAAATAAAACACTGACCCTAAGAGACAACGAAAGGTAAGTCAACGTTCTTGTTCTATTGTTTGTGCTAATTGTTATAATTATTGCGCTACTTGTTTCGATTTGGTTAATTTGAAATGAATAGATTTTGTGTAATCTACTCGTTTTTTCTTCTGATTACATTAGGGATTCCATATATTGCTCTTTTTTGTGTGTTTCAGACTCTTTTTCATGAATTCTATTTTCCGATTGATATTATATAATATTATACTAATATTTTAAACCTTTTTAACTCAAAAATCTTTTTAAAAGACCATATAATCTTTTTAATGGAGTATATGATCTTTTAACTCAGTAATCTTTTTAAACGATCATAAAATCTTTTTAATGGAGTATATGATCTTTTTTCTTTCGTCCTATATCGATGTGTGTTATCTGTGTTTTATGATCTTTTCGCATTATTAGTTGCACTTTTTTATATAATATATGCTCTTTTAGTGTTATTTCAAACCTTTATAACTCTATGATCTTTCAGTTTCGTGATCTTTATGACATATGCTGTAATCTTTTTGGTAGATATTATGATCTTTTAAATGAAGTAGGTGATCTTATTTTTTTATTTTGTATTGATGTGTAATTCCTGTGTTTTATGATTTTTTTGTATTATTAATAGGTCTTTTTTATATAATTTATGCTCTTTTAGTGTTATTCTATTTTTATTATATATTGTATTATTTTGAATTGCTTGTTGTCTTTTATTTCAATCTATGGCAAGTTGTTGCTGATGCTTTGGTTCAAAAAGATAAAATGAAAGGGAAAAAAGTTGAAACTCGTATTAAAAAAAAGAAAAATTGCATCAGAGGGTGAATCATCGACGGATACGGGACATGCAGGAAACAACACCTGCACTTTTGTAAATAGGGTTGCACCAAAGGGTCTCGTCAATTTCATGAAAGAATTGAACGAGGTTCAAATTGGATTGGTGAGAGAGACAGGTTTGGGTGAGTTGCTACGCTTACAGATTATCAAGTTTTCAGATCCCAGCCTTTCAGAATATTTGGTTGACAATTACAATATATCACGTAGCTACGTCCGGCTGCAAGATCAGAGTTGGCTTCATATTACCGAGGATGATGTTGAGGCATGCTTTAGGCTTCCACGGGGGAACGTTGATGTCGTTGAAGCAGAACATAGCGACCCAATGCCCGAATACAATCACCTGTTGGAAGAATTTAGGTATTAACTTAATAGTAATTGTTTGTACACATTTGCTTGTGTTTTCATATCATATATACTAATTCATCTTGACTAATAAAACTGTAATATCAGGGCTGATTTTGAGCTCCCACTAGGCAATTTTATGACAATTTCAGCGAGGGTGCAAAAATTCTTACTAACAGGACAGCATGATCTGAAGGTTGTTCCAGCTGAAAAGAGGCCTGTATATAGAAATAAATTCAAATGGTATTTTATTCTGCAAGTTGTTTCATCCATCTTCGCCCGTACAAAAGCGCAGGGTTGCAAGTATACTCTTTTGAAGTCTCTGCCAAATGCCGATTCCTTGCAAAACCTGAATTGGTGCAAATACATATTGAAATCGCTACGGGACAGTACTGAAAAATGGAAGAAGAAAAAGAGTGGGCATTTTGATGGCCCCTTGGTTTTTTTTTTTATGGTACTCTATTAAATTTTATCTCCTATTTAAATTTTATGATAGAATTTGTTCACTCACTCGATGTTATCATTCAGGTTTACTACCTTGATCGAGTCCAGTATATGAACCTTTATACGGACAGAAGGTAGTTCTCAGTTGCCTATAATTGGAATGATGTGATGGTCTCTAAGAGGGTCAAGAAAGAAAAAGAAACTGATGGTTTTGGGTATGGCCAAGTTGTGTAGAGAATAGAAATTTCAAGGATTGTTGTTGATGAAGAAGTTGTTGAAGTAAGAAATGATTCGGAGAGAGGTGACGGAAGTGAAGCTTCTGAGGTTAGATAACCAGGCTATAATTTGTATAATATGTTATTTTGTTTAATAATCATACTCTTATTTATATGTGGTTTTATGTCATTATCTTTTTATTAAAACACACTCTTTTTATTGATGTATAATCTTTTTACTAATGGATATACGCTTTTTACTAATATATATATTCTTTTTACTGATAACTAGTCTTTTTTTTTTAATTACAATACTCTTTTAAATAAACAACATAATCTTTTCACTGATATCTATGCTTTTCTTATACTCAGTTGATGGAACTCATCAAAGAGTTAAAGGATATAATGGAAGACCTAATGAGACCATTGGTTGATAAGTTGGGAGTACTGTTTGAAAAGGCAAGGAAGTTCAATTTAAAGACAGATGCCAACATCAAGGCATTCTTCACAAATTAAAGACAGATGCCAACATCAAGCGCATCTGAATCACACACACAAATCATAGGTTGGAAGAGGGTTTCGAAAAAAATTCTGTTTCAGCGCGCATGCATCGGTAAAACAACATTTCTATGTTTAATCTCCAATAAACTCTTCAAACAGTTAAATGTTCGCATCTACTATGCTTAAAAACTGCAGGCACTTCACTGCGGAAACCCGATGCGAGACCAACTAGCTGTTTGGGATTTTACTTTGGATAGGGCAAAGGAAGTGTTTTTGAATGAATTCAAATTGTTTAATTTGACAGCGATTGAAACACGATCGGTTGACGACGTAAGTCCATTTCTCGCTCAACACTTCAATCGCTGTTTATCAAAACAAAAATCGCGTGTATATTGATAAATTATTATGCAGTTCTATCTTCCCATATATGCTTCAAAACATTACTACCTGTTTTGCATCAATCCAAGCAGAAGATGTGTACATGTCATCGATAACTTGAACAACCTCACTGATGATAAAGGATCGTCAGTTACTTTCCATGATAAATATGGACCGAAATATGAATTCATGGTAATTATACACCTATATTAAAATATGATATAATTTTGTTATTTTTAACGGGTTCTATGTATTTTATTGATATTTCATTTTTTGAAAACAGCTTGAGGCCTTCCTGACTGTCATACGAACCATGATTCAAAATGTGCCGGTGGCTTCCGGGTTTTCTCGCCAAGTTATACCAGTTCCGTCATGGCAGGACTATGTAAAGGAGAAGAATGTCATTGACTGTGGTGTGTTCTTAATGAGACATATGGAAACATATGAAACTGAAACCATGCATAGAATCAACGCTTACGACAATGGCATTCTAGTGAAGGGCCGAACAAGTAGAGTGTTTAATAAGACCAATGATATGATCAACAACTTTAGATTCCAATATCTGGTCGCGATATTGGAATCTGATGTTAACGATCTGAAGAATAAGTTTGGGGAGGACCTGATGAAATTCTATTTACCATTGAGATGAGTTTTTTCACTTGGGGGTTTAAAACATTGGCGAAGGAAGGAATGTGGGGTGGTTGTTGAACATTTTGAACTGAATATTTGAATTATTTGATGACATGTATTTTTTTAATACTGTGTAATCTTCTGATACAACGGTACTGGACATATTAGGCTGCTTGGGATGCATTTTGTTTGTAATGATGTATGATCTGAGGAAATGTTGTGTAATTTGATACAATGTAGGGAATATATTATTTGATAATGATGTGTAATCTGTTTGTTCTATAAAATAATCTTTTTTCTGTTGTATATACTCTTTTTGGTGTATAATATGATCTTTTTATATTAAACAGTATTGGGATACTATTGATTTTAAAATATGATCTTTTTGTTCTAAAATATGATCTTTTTGCCGTTGGAATTTATTTTTTCAATATGGTCTGTATTTTTTTTTTCAAGTTCATTATATCTTTTATGGTGGTCCAATAATCTTTTTAACAATAAAATCGTGAGATGTATATTTAATAACAATATATATTATGAGAAGGTCATGTATTTTCGTTATATATAAATTTAAAATTCGAATTTCAGTAATTATAACCGTTGGGCAACCGTAAGGGAACAAACATGATTGCAAAAGAGCATGACGTATTCACAAAGGATTATGCAGTATATTAAGAAAGATCATGATTTGAAATATAAAGAACATTAATGATGGAATACCAAACGGCATTTTTAATCGTTTAAATATGTTTAACAGTGATGTGAAATATGAAGATCATGGTGTGAAATATAAAGATCATGTCCTTTCGTTATATATATATTTTTGAAATTCGAATTTAATTAATTCTAACCGTTGGGCAATCGTTGGGGACAGACGTGACTGTAAAGAGCATGACGTATTCATAAAAGATTATGTATTATCTATAAAAGATCATGATGTGAATTATAAAGATTATTATTGATGGAATACCAAGCGACTTTTTTAAACGGCAACCGTTGAAAACCGTAATATAAGGCTGTTTCGTGTCCCGTCAATCCTTATATATGACCCATTAATCTCTAAAATCTTCTACACTCAGCCAATATTCAAAAAATATATAGCACAAAGACGACACACCTTCTTGACATTCCATTCAACCTCTTAGTGGTGATTTTCCAACTACTTTCGAATGATGGCTATGTCAACATACTTTCTGCAAAGCAATGTTGCAAAGCTTTCAAGGAGGCTTGCGAAGAGGTTGAATTTAAGAGGTACGTGAAGGTTGAAAGCTTTGAGCAACTAATGTGTTGGAGAAATCACGACAAATACAATGCAATGTTCCAAGAGTTCCTTTTACTGGGTAATCCTAATGTAAAGGCTGAAGCTGCCCTTTTGGACTTCGTTTTTTGTATTGATGAGGTTGCATTGCACATACTCATTCCAAAGCTTGATTCACTGTCTGAAATGCATCATATGCCGGCGTCGTACGCTCTTGGTATCTTGTTGTGCATTTTTTATGGCCGCGAGGATGAACGTGGGAGTTCTTTACTTGAGTTTTTTATAGATGCCAAGAATGTTCAAATGTTACTTAATTGTAGGAAGAACTTCGATAGGATCTTGCATAAAATCTGGGGGAATCCAAAAATGCTACTACAGATTAAGAAGGGCCGCCTGTGCACAAAAGCTTTGATGGAGAATTAAGACCACTTCTTTTCATGACCTGTTTATGATGAATAAGTACATGAACTAGACTGCAAGGACTGGGCAAAAGACCATTTTGTTAGGAATGTTACAAATGGTCATTTGCCATATCATTCTTGGTATGACAATTAGTTAGGTATGATTCAAAGTTAGGACTGATTCGAATAGTCTTTTGCATATGGTATTAAACAATGTAGTTGCTGTTTGCCATCAAGGAAGTCTAATGTAATAATCTTTTTGTTATGTTATATAATCTTTTGGTCTAATATTACTGTACCTATTTTTCTATGTTTTTTTTTTTCCTATTTTTCTATGCTCATTTTATATTTGCAAACAATCTTTTATCCATCAACTAAAATATTTTTTCTTGTACATATTCTGCGAATACTGTAATATATGATATGTTGATATATGATATTGTAAAAATGATTATATTATATAATAAAAAGATTATATCATTATACAAGAAGAGAATATCAATTCAATGACATTCTATTATTTTAATTATGTCAACTTCAAAGATTGAAGTTTTTTCACACGTTAACATATGTTAAGAGTATCTTTTTGTAGTATACAATATAATATTTTTTTAGGGTCATTTTGTATTTGTAAATGATCTTTTATCTATGAACTAAAATCGTTTTTCTTGTACATTTTCTACAAATACGGTAATATATGAGATGTTGTCATATTATATTGTATAATAAAAAGATTAGAGCACAATACAAGAAGATCATATCAATTTCAAATGACATTCTATTAATTTAATCATGTCAAGTTCAAAGATTGAAGTTTTTTCACATGTTAGCTTCTGAAAAATGTAATACAACATTTTGGTTAAGAGGATGAAACACTCGCCCAACACGATCGGGGTGTGCCGACGACATGCTGTTGAAAACTGATTTCTTCGTTCTTTCCGTAGCCTCCTTCTTATTCTATCCTTTAGCCTTTTTTGATCTAACCTCCGCAGCGGACCTGAACCTTGCATTCCTTTCTCCTTTAGGCCTCAACTTCTCAGAATTTTTAGCATTGTTTACTCCATTTGAATCATCACATGCTTTTCCAACCAAGGCATCCACCAATGGTTTGCAATTACTCAGAGTTTCCTCGATCACTTTCTTGGCATCATCATTATTTTCAGCAGATGATACAAGGCTAATTAATGAACTTATTAATCATGTCTGAAGTACCCTTCTCTCTCCAAGGGCTACTCCACCCCTTCTCTCTCCAAGGGCCGGGCACCCCTCCCCCCAAAACTCGAAAACGGTTCCCCTCCCCCTCCCATTGTTGAAGTATCCCGCCCCTACTCCTCCCCTCGTTGCAGTTGCCCTAAGGACGCGTGTGTCAGTGTGTGTCTACACAAAATAACCGTCCGACACAAATCAATGGTTGGGATTCTATCCTAAAATCACTGTTATAGATGTCTAATCAGGAGTGCTCTAATTTAAGATAGATTATCGAGATATGTTAGAATAGAATATATTATTTTTGATTAATTATTGAAAATAATAAAAAATTAGATAATTGAGACCTAAAGACACATTTTTCACGCATACTCATCATATATTATCTTACCTATACACAATATTACATATTCTTCACACATTCTCTCTCATTCACAACACACAATCTCACACATTTTTTTACTTATAACTTTTTTTTTACTAAACTTAATAACTTTTAATTTTTAATTTATTTTTAATATTTTTCTATATAAATATAATATTATATGGAATTTTTTCGATACACCAAAAAGACATTCTCAACTACATTTTCTCTGAGCCACAGGAGTGTACTTGGCAATATTCATATTTTCAAACAGGTGGAAGCTTCTTTGCCTTCTAATAATAGCGAGCAATTAAGTCTGTGAATCCTGCTCTTGACAAGGATCAGCCTAAATTGGAAATCCTTGTCCTTCCTGTTCCTCTCCAAGTGCTGCCTCATTGCAACGGTCTTCTTAATCATGAGATGGTAGAGATCCCCTGGAATTTCAGAAGCAAGCCCGTAAGCCTGAGGATTCTCAGAATCTTGCTGTAGGTGACACTTTTCACCTGAGCAATCTCGTGGGAATAACAAAGATGTATGCCGATTTGGGATGGAGTAAGACCTTTCTTGGCAAACTTACAGATGTTTCCTCAACATCCTGAAAAGAAATCTTCAACCGACTGGGTGGTGTCTTCTTGTAAGGCTAAGGCCGATGCCGAAATACCATTACCGCCACTGTGCATATGACCCATGGTAACGGTGACGCTGTCGCTCGTTGTAATCTGCTCTGCCCTCCGGCTCTACAGCTAGCTTGCACAAAACCCTAATACAAATGCCCCACCATCCTCAACAACCCTCACAAACCCTTTTCAAGATTCAACAATCCGCAAACTCCTGGCGCGTATGCTAGAACCACGAATGTTTCAGCAATCATGAGGACGTCTTAGAACAGAGAGGGGAAGGATGAAGAAGACACTTTGGGGGTTGGGGAGGAGGGGTAGAGATGTTTGATTGGGGTTTAGAAGGTCATTAAAGAATTTTTAATAAAAATTATTTTTATTATAAAATTTTATATATTAAATTAAGCATTTATATGCTTCGCAAATAGTTACTCCCTATTGAAAAGGGCGGAGAGAGTAGGGGTAATAAACCAGATTGAATATACATGCAACTTTAATTAAGGTCATTGCCTGATCCGTAGGAATGGAGTACTTCAATATAGAGTGTCAAATTCATCAAAATCCAGATATGTGGTGAACATAATGTTTGCAAATTAGTACAGATAATATAATCAAATAGAGAAAGCAACGAATTAAAACCGTAAAACAGTACCTCGTTCAAGGAACGCACAGTTTCGGATTAAGAACGTACGAAGGATCTCGTATTGTATACGATTTCCTTAAAGCGAAATTGTCCTCCGGTGCCTTTGGATTTCAATGGAACAATACGCCTCCCAGGACTCCTTCGATTGCACGATCGGTGAAGCACGTACCGATAATGCTTGAACAATGGAAACAGAACTTCGTCGTAGGCTGCTGGAGGGAGGAGAGAAAAACGTTTTCTGGAGAGGGGAGGATAATTTCGGATCTGAATACTTGTGTGTTCAGTCTCCTCTCTGATCTGCTATATATAACCCTAGAGAGGATGAGTCATTCTAGGGTTTGGATTCCAACTATGGGCTGAACTTTGAATCTAGACAATTAGACTCCAAACCAGTTATTAACCCTAACTGGATGAGCAAATCGCGAAATTGCCCTCCGGTACCTTCGGATTCAAATGGAACAATACGCCTCCCAGGACTCCTTCAATTGCACGATCGGTGAAGCACGTACCGACAATGCTCGAACAATGGAAATAGAACTTCGTCGTTGGCTGCAAGTGGGAGGAGAGAAAAACATTTTCTGGAGAGGGGAGGATAATTTCGGATCTGAATACTTGTTTGTTCAGACTCCTCTCTGATCTACTATATATAATCCTAGAGAGGATGAGTCCTTCTAGGGTTTGGATTCCAACTCTGGGCTGGACTTAGAATCTAGACAATTAGACGCCAAACCAGTTACTAGCCCTAATTGGAAGAGCAGATCCGTTAGTAAGTTAACAGTCCGTTAGTTTACTAATCGAGGTTGGTTAAAAAGATTAACCCACGAGCCAAGCACTCACACACGCGCGACCGAACCGTCTTCCCCCTCTACAAAATTTGGATGCCCCTAAGGGCATGCTTTTAGAACCAATACAAAGGTATACGAACTACCTTAAACTTTAGTTTTCTCTCAATGTGAAATTTTTCACAAAATCCACTTCAACGAACCATCTTTAAGTTCAATTTTAGCATTCACTCTTTCGAGTATTTTTGTCGTTCGACCTTCCACGTTGTAGCTCCACATTGGAGTTCACGTATTAGCTCAGACCCACTTCATCGGAGTAGTGAGACCCACTATTAACATGACTCAAAGTAGGTGTGACACCCATTTCTCAAAATGGGTGTTACCCAATTTTTCAACACATATAGCAGAGGTTTATTTCATATTAATTTTGTTTCAAAATAAAGGATGAATGAAAAGACTGTTGAAAATGTATAAAGAGTACTAGTCATAATTAAAGAGACTTTGTCCTACATTGATGTAAAGATGAAATATAAAGCACTATATAAATAAGAACGTTATAATAGTGTTCAAACTGTTGTAGTGACATTATACCACTTATCAATCGCACCTGCTCTAACACAAAAAGATGCAATTGACAGTTCATTTGAAGGAAAAATTACCTTACTCGTGCGCACTCGAGTGCCTGCACAGCCCAAAATCACTTATTTGCATTTGCTGGCTTGACTAAAATTTTTTCCCTAGCAATAAGTCAATGAAAAGAGTAACTCCCAATAATTTAAAAATATTTGAATATGAATTAACCACAGAATTATTCAAATCTTTAAGACTTTATTAATATGATCGAGAGGTTACAGATATGAGGTATCACCATTTATAAACTCAAGAAATTTACAAAAAGAGGGATAACTATTTTCGAGCCTGCTATTTACATCGTGTGTTCATCATCTCTTCTCCTGTTCTAGTTCGTCGGTGTGTTTAAGTTAATCCAATAAAACCCATTAAGTTATTAAGTTTAATTAGGTAAATTCAATAGGATAGTGCTATTTAACGCCCCAAAATTTCTAAAATCGTCTCCTACTTTGATAAAAATACCCTTATTAATTATCGCCCCAACTAATCGTCCTGGATTGCCTCGGTTGCTGCATTTCCATTCTTCATTGAGATTTCTTATTTCGCTCAATTATCATATAATCATTTTAATACCTTAAATTTAATATATATATATATATTTAAATCCTTATTTTCTATTATCATTATATATTACAATTTAATCCTTAATTTTATCTCAAAACTCTAAAGTCACAATCAAATAACTCCCTCACTTCTCATCTCTCTCTATCTCCACAATCCTTTAAGCTCCATTGAACAGCATCTCGATTCTCCGGATAACAATCAATATTCTTTGTAGGGAAAGCTCATTGGATGTTTCCAGGAAAGTTTTAGGGTTTCCCCATAATTTTGGATAATTTGGTATTCTCTCCTTCCTGCAATTTCATCCGATGCATTAGGATTTGATGCAGCCACCAGTCAAGACTACCGTTCATATTTTTTCGATTGTTTAATATTTCTTGAAGATAAGGTGATTATATGTTTCGCTGTTTCTTACCTAACCCATTTTGTGCAAAAAAAAATTGTGAGGTTTTTTGTTTATGTAACATTACTCTAACTAGATATGTGGTAGTCAAATGATCTTAAGGATGTGTTTGACAACCTTATTCTAAGCCTATATTATAACATTTAATAATATAAATGCATAAACATTAAAATTAAAGTAGTAAAATGAATATATAATAATGGGGTGAAAATAAAAAATTAAAGACGATAAATAAAAGGATTTTTTTAGCAAAAATAGAGGGCAATAATAGAAATTTTAACGGCGGTAAATAGCAACCCAGATTCAATAATGCCCAATAATTTATTGAGTTCTATTGGGTTTCCTCAAGTAAACCCAATAATCTATGAATATACCCTCTTCTTGAGGGCGTCTCCATATTCTCAATTTATAAGCCTCATCTTAGCACTTCTCATCCCATAATCACACATAAGAGTGCCAAAAATCAATTAAATCCAACCCGAAATAAATTAAAATTAACTCAATCAATAAACTCAATAAGATCCAATAAACTATTGAGCATAATAGGAAGTTAAATATTTGTCTCTAATTGATAGGCTCAAGCCCAAGCGCTAGGCCCAATTAATAAGTAAGGGTAAGGCCCAACGGGCAAGCCCATCACAAGGACCATTGGTATCTCAGGATAAGGAACCCTCATTGGTCATCCATGACTCAGTCCAACGGGCGGTCATATGGCTGCTTGGGTGAGCCCCTGAGTTAACTGCCCTACGGTTAAGCGGGTAAGCTACTCGCCGCTAGAAGCCGGCCTGCGTCAGCTTGATGATATTAGCCCGCCCCACGGGCGACCAATTGACCTCCTGCCCCTAGGCGGCCACGTCTAGACCGCCTAGCCCGTCTTGATCTCCCCAGAGGCCTAAATAGGGCGATCAAGCCTAACTTCGGGATTCACTATGGAGAGCGTATTATACGTGTCAAGCATCCCTTGGATCTCTCTAACCAAGTCAGACTAAGTCTCCCCTCATTCAAAATGGGCAGACCACGTTATTAACAAGCCCTCCTAATAAGGAGGGGGGGGGGATTGGGATACAACGGCTACATGAGACACCTCACCACGGGCAGATGTTATCCACACCGGTCATTTTCATCAGCAACTATAAATAGTCTCTCTTTACTCTTTTATCAAGATAATCACTTAATCACATTATTCATACTTAATTGCTATCTATAAGCACACACGCACTCACTGCAATTGCATACATCTGTGAGCAATCTTTTTTACGCCCTTCACAGAGCTAATTAGGGTTCCGTAGCCTTTCATCCTACGAATTACTTACTCTCACGCCAGAGCGTACGAGCGAGGCACACGCCTTGCTCATCACTTTAGGTGTTCATCATTTTATTACAGATTGTTTGGAACTCACACTTGGAGCCATTGTCTTACCTACACGTGAGTCGAACACATCCGGGCTCGATCACTAATATTTTATCAATGCTCCATAAAATAAAAATTTCTAAATATTAAACATTTATTTTAAAATAAGAGTAATAGTGAATACTTAAATTAAAATTATCGAAATACTCCCTCCATTCCAAATTAGTTGATCTATTGGAAAGAAATTTTTTTTTCAAAATAGTTGATGTCTTGCACATTTTTTCTACATTTTTCTTAAATTATCCTTTTATCTTATTTATATCTCTTTAAATGAGAAAAAAATTTGAAAAGACATCATATATAAAGTGGGGATAAAATTGAAAATTAAAAGATATTTAATGCATTCCTTAGTTAGTGTAATTTAACCTTAAACATCAACTATTTTGGAATGGAGGGAGTAATTTGCAAGGAAAAAAGAGACGGGGGCAGCCAGTTGGTATATTAAGCGCACGGGCGCTTAATATTATAAGCGCCCGCGCCCGTTTTTTTTTTTTTTGTTTTTTAATATGTAATGAACATGAATGATGAAAATGATGAACATGATATCATAATTTATATCTATTTTTTGATCAAT
>JAOWAN010054857.1:0-13069 GCA_028566635.1 Lobelia cardinalis
TATCCGGCTGAAGAATAACCGAAGACACTTCATCTCTTTGATCGGCAGATAACAAAGAGAGAATGTCCTCATCCAAAGAATATGTGTAGAGATGGATATATCAGATCCTCTTCCTGATAGTATCTGGATTGGTTTTTCGAAGGATCAAGGATATTGACAGTCCATCAAGTATGAGGTAAACAACTCTTATTGCTCTATCTGTCATCTCATTGGTCTACTTTGGGGTCTTGCTTAAAGAGGAAGGTGGACAAACAGGTGGAGAAGGTGGAGCATACCGAGAAGATTAGTGGGGAACACCGACAAGAGGATCCTAAAGAGAAAGCCAAATCAATTATTACAGGGGTCATTCCTAAACATCCTGGTCCACCTACTAAGAAACATGGAAGACCGAAGGAGGGACAGTGGAAGCAAGTGACTCATAAAGGCTCTACTTCAGCTAATGCTGCTAAGGAGGGGGTGGTTGAGGAGGTTATAGACGTGACAGATAATAGTGATGCACCCCCTAAACAAGCTGTTCCAGTTGGGGTGGTGCATAATAATAAATTTGTTGTTTTAGAGGAGGATCAAGTGCAGATTCAGTCCTCGAACCCTATAGGTCCAGATGTGGATGGGCAGTCTTTGAGTGTTAGTAGACCTATGGAGAGCAAAGATAGTGATGTTTCAAAGGAGCAGGAACTGCAGTCAAAAGTAGCTCAGAAGACAGGACATATAGAGGACTCTTTGGAGGTGATTAGGAAGAGGATGGAGAGAATCAACACACAAGCCCACTCTCAGGGACATGTGAGTCACTCAGCTCATAGTGAGCAGCCAGGTACTTCCCTTTAATGTTTCCTTATGTCTGCATTAATATGGAACATTAGGGGGATAGACTGTAAAAAGACTATGGATTACTTATCTACTCTTATGAGACAACACTACCCTAGTCTGCTGGTTATTTTAGAACCTAAAGTGGATGGTTTGATGATGGAGAGGGTGGCTAGAAGGCTTCACTATCCTATGTTCATTCACATGAATCTGGTTAATATGCACATTTGGATTTTTTGGACTGATAATCTTGATGTTACAGTTGTAGAAGCTACAGAGCAATCCATCACTGTTAATGTTGCTCAAGGAACAGATTTTGATAGTCTCATTACCCTTGTATATGCAAAATGTACAAAGGAAGAGAGAAGGGATTTGTGGCATCACTTAATGGATTTGTCTTATAGATATGATAAATGTTGGATGGTTGCAGGAGATTTTAATGTAGTCTTACACCGTCATGAAAAGCTTAGGGGGAATGGCATTGATTTTGGTAGCAGGGATGAGTTTGCTAACTGTTTGCAGGTTGCAGATCTCATGGATGTAGGGTTTGAAGGTAGCATGTACACTTGGTCTAATAATCATGATGGGCTGTCTAAAATTTGGCAGAGGTTGGATAGAGTTTGTGTCAATGGTCTCTACAACAGATCATTGCCTAAGGTTAAAGTCTCTCACTTATCTAGAACTGCTTCTGATCATGCTCCTCTTTTAGTGCAGTTATATGCATCTGTTAAACCAAAAGGTTCCTTTAAGTTTCTTAAAATGTGGTTAGATCATACTCAGTTTGAGAGCTTTGTTGGCAACAAATGGGCTGCCCAGAATAATGGGATTGATTCTATGGTTGTTTTTACTAATAAAATGAGGCATCTTAGGCAGGGTTTGAAAAGTTGGAATTAGGAGGTGTTTGGTGATGTCAAAAGGAATCTGAAAAAATGTCAGGATGATATTTTGAAGATGGAGGTTGAGCTGCAGAGTTGCTGGGATGATAGGAAATATCAATCTCTTCTTGAATGCAATACTCATCTTCATCAGCTCTTGGAATGGGACACAGATCTTATAAGGCAGAAATCTAGAGTCAAATGGTTAGAGGATGGGGATAGAAACACAGCTTACTTTTATGCCTCTATCAAGGAAAGAAGACAATTTGCTAAGCTCAAGATCAAGCTAGAGGATGGTTCTTGGAGCAGTGATAATCACCAGATTGGTACCTTGGTAGTGACTCACTTTTCTAGCATGTTTTCCTCTTCTGATCATTATATTGATACTTTTCTCTTTGAAGGCTTTCCTGCTAACATTTCTGCAGAGGCTAATCTCTTGATGTCAGGTGTTCCTACTTTAGAGGAAGTTTGGAATGCTGTGAAAGATTTGGATCCTAATAGTGCTCCTGGAGTGGATGGTTTTACAGGGTATTTCTTCCAAGTTGCTGGGAAATCATTAAAGATGATTTGTATGCTGTTGTGCTGGATTTCTTCAGTTGGTATTCCTATCCCTCATGAGATGTCTGCAACCACTATTATTCTTATTCCGAAGGTCAAAAATCCAGAATCTCTTAGTGATCTTAGACCAATCAGCCTTTGCAATTTCTCTTGTATGGTGATTTCTAAGATTGTGGCTACCAGACTGTCTACTTTACTCCCTAAGCTTATATCTGTTGAGCAATTTGGTTTTGTGAAAGGTAGATGTATTCAGGAGAATATTGCTATAGCTCAGGAGATGGTACAACATCTTTCCAAGAAAGTGAGAGGGGGGAATATCATTCTCAAATTGGACATGTCTAAAGCCTATGATAGGCTTGAATGGGATTTCTTGCTCAAAATTCTACAGGCTATGGGTTTCAATAGATCAGTTTGTGGTACTATATTGAGGCTTGTTTCCAATATTCAATATTCTATTAAGATTGATGGTGAATCCTTTGGCAGGTTTCAGTCTACTAGGGGTGTGAGGCAGGGAGATCCTCTATCCCCTCTACTGTTTATCTTGGCTCAAGAAGTTTTGTCTTTTAACCTGAAGAGGGATATGAGTAATGGGGACATTGGCAATTATTATCAGGAAGGGATAGTATTGTTCTTTCTCATCTTTTTTATGCTGATGACAGTCTTTTGTTTTGTAATAGGAATAGACAATCATTATTAGCTCTGAGGAATGTTTTGTCAATGTATGAAAGGGCTTCTGGTCAGTTGATTAATCTGCAAAAAAGTGCCTTTTATGTATCTACAAGGGCTTCTGCTAGATACATTGGGATGGTTAAGTCCTTATCTGGTATGACTCATGGTTCTCTCCCCATGAAATATTTAGGCATCCCTCTTTTTAAAGGAAGGGTCAAGAGAGCTTATTTTGAAGATCTTGAGCAGAAAATTGTCAAGAGAATTCAGGGGTGGAAATTTAAAGTGTTATCTGCAGGTGGGAAACTTTGTTTGCTGCAATCTGTTCTCTCTTCCATCCCTGTCTACACCTTGGCTAGTATCAAGCTTCCTAAATCCTTCCTCAAAAGATTGGAAAGCCTTTTTGCTGCCTTTCTCTGGGATTGTAAAGGGGAAAAGAGACATCATTGGGTGAGCTGGTCTAAGGTCTGCGAGGGGGGTTTGGGTCTAAGGACCTTATAGGATATTAGAGAAGCAATGCAGGCAAGGTTGGCTTGGGCTGTTATTCAGAAGAAGTCTTTATGGGCCTCTTACATTCACTCTCAATATTGTACTCAACGTATTTTCAGATTTTCCAATTCAGCTTCTCATGTTTGGAAGTATGTGTTTCCTTTGGTGCAACAGTTATCTGCTCAATGTTCTTGGATAGTGGGAGCTGGTATTGTTCCATTTTGGACTGCTGCTTGGATTGGTGATCCATTGGGTGGTCCTTCTCCAGTCCATGCTTCTTTATTGGTTAAGGATGCTTTAACATGTGAGAGAATCCTTTCTATGTTGTTTGCTGATCAAAGAGAGGCTATATCCAAGGTTATCTTGCATCCTGAGGTGGAGGATAGGAGAGTTTGGATTAATGATAAATCTGGTCAAATCAGTACTTCAGGGTATTAGAAGCATAATAGGATCAAATCACCTACTGTTTTTTGGGGTTTGAAGATTTGGCAAAAGTGGCTTCCCTCTAAAGTTTTAATTTTTATGTGGAAGCTTCTCCAGGGTGCTTTGCCAGTTGATTCTAACTTGATTAGGTTGCATATTCCTTTGGCTTCTAAATGTGTTTGCTGTTTAACTACTTCTCAAGTGGAGATTCTTGATCATTTGTTTCTTTATTCAAAGACAGCTGCCAAAGTTTAGGACTATTTTGGAACTAAACTGCATATGCCTACTTAGTATTTGTTTTTTTTTTATTAGAACCAGGGCGGAACCTGGCGGGAATGGCTACCCGTTTTATTAGATAAAAATATCAAAGTACAAGGAGGGGGACTATCTATTGACTCAATAGATTTAGCCTTACCTCTAAGAAAATGAACAAAACAACTATCTCCTATAAGAGTAAAAACCCATTTGGTCTTGGAACACAAGAATCCTAATGTTTGAGGGAAGGTCGTTGATACAACTAAAGAACAAATTTTGATCACCCTCCTGAGCCAAGCTTGCAAGAGCATCAGCCGCCTTATTACCCCCTCTATAACAGTGCCCTACCATTCTGTCACCCAAAAGCTCTTGACACTGCCTTAAAGCATAGCTACATTGCCAAGGGAAGGAAGTGTTACCAAGCATACAGTTTGCAGCCACTTGAGAATCTGTCTCCACAAACACTGATCTAAAGCCAAAATTTTGAAGGATAGTGAGACCATCTCTCAGAGCCAGCACCTCTGCCATCATATTAGAACCTTGCCCATAAGAATGAGCAAATGCAAAAACCATATTCCCAAAACTGTCTCTAAGAATACCCCCTCCTGTAGCTCTACCATTTTTGGAAGAACCATCAGTATTAAGTTGCCAATCCTGCTGACCTTTGAAAGACCATCTAATCCATTTGCCCTTCCTCTCTATCACCCGCTGAACCCTGATCTGAAGGATTTCCAACCCAAGTCTCCCTCTCATATCTGAAATGCTGGAAGGGGAGTGAGCGAGACTGAACTCATGAACATGGGCTAAAACATTCCTAATGATAGAAGCAGATGAGACAATCCCATCATCAAACACCATAGTGCACCTAGCCTTCCAAATTTCCCAAACCGAAGCGAGGAGAATGGAGAGCTTGACAGCTCCTACCTGAGAGCTGACTGAGTCCTTGGTCCATATGCCAAATAAGTGCTCTATAGAGACATAAGAGTCAATCATGTTGAAAGCAGAAGCAAAGTACCTCCATGTATCTCTGGCCCATTGAGACTGTAAGAACAGGTGAGTAATAGACTCATTTTGAAAATCACTTCTACAGCAAACACATTTAGAGACCATATAAATTGATCGTCTTCTAACAGCTTCATCAACAGGAACTGCACCAGACAAGATCTTCCAGGAGAACAGAATAACTTTCATAGGGATCCATTTCTGCCAAATTTTCTTCAAGCAAAAATGCTTAGCTAACTGGGGCTGAAGTTTTTTAAAATGAGCAGCAGTAGTGAAGAGGCCATTGCTGGAATGAACAAATATCAACTTATCAGGGATATTTTGCTTGGGTTGAACACTTAAAACCATATGCCTTTGATCATCTGATAGCAGATCCAAGAAAGAATGTAAATTAGGCCACGCAGCCTGCACAGTTAAATTAATGTGAATAGGTAGAGGGCCTGACAAAATTTCTCCGCACCAGTTGTCACTCCAGAAAGAAACCCTACTACCATTCCCTACAATCCATCTTGTCCAAGGCATGAGCTGTACCAGCTGATGATGAACCAACTTCCACAAGTGAGAGCTGCTAGGAGGAGAAACAAAAGAGCCATCTTTATAATATTTTCTTCTCATCCATTTAGCCCAAATAGAGTTGGAGGTTAACACAGCCCATGCAAGTTTTGAATGCATAGTCTCCATCACCTTCTGGATTGGTCTAATCCCCAGACCTCCATATTTCACAGGGACGCATAGAGAAGACCAGGCCACCCATTTACATCTTTTCTCACCATTGACATTCCAAAGAAAATTACTCAATAATTGATCTATTCTCTTCATTACCATTTTAGGGACCTTCAAGCTAGCAAGGGTATAGATAGGGATACTACACAGAACAGATTTAATGAGACAGAGTCTTCCAGCAAATGTTAGAAATTTTCCCTTCCAACCAGCCACCTTATTAGAGATTTTCTCAATCAGATGATCAAAATAAACCTTTTTAGGTCTTCCTTTGAACAGTTTGATACCCAGATAAGTCAAGGGAAGCCTTTCTTGGGAGAAACCAGTGATACTAGTGATAACCTGCACCTTACTCAGAGGAGTTTTTGACGAAACCACAAAACCACATTTCTGCAAATTTACCAATTGGCCAGAAGCTTGCTCATACCTGTACAGTAAATTCTTGAGATTCAAGAGAGAGTTCTTAGCCCCATTACAGAAAATCAGACAGTCATCTGCATATAGAAGATGAGAAACTAATTGATCTCCCCTTCCAGTGTAATACCTCCCTATAGAACCCTGTGCTATCTCTTTTTTCAAGTTGTGGGATAGCACCTCTTCAGCAATGATGAACAGAAGGGGAGATAGGGGATCACCTTGCCTCACTCCTCTTGTGGATTTGAAAAAGCCATGCTGAACTCCATTCAACTTGAGAGAATAATGAATGTTATTGAGAGTTCTAAGAATAAGATCACAAGTGTTATCATCAAAACCCTTAGCAGCCAAAGCTTTAAGCAGAAAATCCCACTCCAATCTATCATATGCTTTTGACATGTCTAACTTGATCATGATGTTTCCCCCTCTAATCTTTTTATCTATTGCACTCACCATTTCTTGGGCCACACAAATATTTTCCTGAATAAGCCTCCCTTTAATAAAACCAGTCTGTTCCTCAGCAATAATATCAGGAAGAATATTGCTCATTCTCACAGCCAGGATTTTAGAAATGATCTTGGCAAAGAAGGTACATAGACTAATTGGTCTATAGTCCCCTAAACATGCGGCAAGCTTCTTTTTAGGAATGAGAATGATTGCAGTAGAAGTAAACCCCTTATGGATAGGATTACCTTGAAAGAAACTTTGCACTGCCCTGATCACATCCAGCTTGATAATCTCCCAGCAGCCTCTGAAAAAATGGCCTGTAAAACCATCCACTCCCGGAGAACTATCGGGGCATAAACTCCATACGGCCATTTTGATTTCTTCCTCGGAAGGGATTTGGATCATGGTAGCATTCTGTTCTCCAGTCACAATCTTATCCATTCCTTCAAAGAGCTGGGTGTCAATACCATGGACCTGAGATGAAAAGAGAGTATTGTAGTAGTCAATTGCCTCCATAGCAATTTCTGCTTGATCTGTACACCAAGTTCCATCAGGCTTCTTCAATTTCATAGCCTGAAACTGCTGTCTCTCCTTCAAAGAGGCATGGAAGAAACTAGTATTTCTATCGCCATCATTGAGCCATTTAATTCTGCACTTCTGCCGAAGCAGGTCTTCTTGCCATTTTAATAGTTGATGAACCGCTTTTTTTGTTTCCTCTAGAGCACTATGAGCCGAATCACTCCATTGGCATTGCAGAGCTGCTTCCAATCTGCAAATCTCCTCTTGTTTTTTACCCAGGGTTTTATGAACATCTCCAAAAATATTCCAGTTCCATTGCTTGAGCTCCCTTCTGAGAAACATTAGTTTTTTGTGAAGAATGAACATAGCATTTCCAGTAACCTCCCTGTTCCATTGATCCCGAACAAAACCTTGAAATGCATGGTGATCCAGCCACATCTTTTGAAACTTGAAGGAAGATCTAGGCTTGTTAGAGGGTTTGAAAGTGATCAATAGAGGGGCATGATCAGAACAAACCCGAGCTAAATGCTCAACTTGGAGACCTGGATTATCAACCAAATATTGGTTGTTTATAAACACTCTATCCAACCTTTCCCACACTCTACTTCTTCCGTCATGATTGTTACACCAAGTGAAGGAATTCCCAATGAAACCAATGTCCAGGAGACCTGTCTGAGATACCATATCCTGAAAATCCACCATGCTACTCCAGTCATGACCTACTCCTCCAATCTTCTCTTGACTATTGAGAATAGAGTTAAAATCACCTCCTACTACCCAAGGACAATGAGTAGCATTAGCTCTACCAACTAAATAGCGCCATAAATCCTGTCTCAGCACCCTATCACACTTTGCATAAACAAATGTTGCTGCACAAAATAATTTACCCTCCATGAAGATAGTCACCGTGATGCACTGCGAGTGGTCATCAATGAATTCCACTTGAATTCTGTTGTCCCAGAATATCCAGATATGAGAATTGATAGGACTCCTTTGCATAAAACCAGTGAATCCAAGTTTCCTAGCCACCCTCATTATTCTACCGCCTTTAATCATAGGTTCCAGCACCACCATCAACACTGGATCGTGTTGGAATTTAAGAGTTTTCAAATAATTAATGGTGGCTTTATTCCCCACTCCAGTAGCATTCCATAGAATTGTCCTCATTGGAAACTGTTTTTGAAGTACACCTCCTTTGATGAAGCTTGGCCGCTCCTCTAGTTACCCTCTTATTTCTCAGAAGATACATATAATTTTTAACTTTCTTGCAAGCCTTGTCAAACAATTGTTTTTCCTGCTCTGAGAAAGGAAATGTATTGACATCAACCATAGACTTACTTCTTTGGAGTAACACAAATTTCTTAGCTCCCTTTCTGGAAGAATATTTACCCCCATCGGACAAGTAATTATGGACACCTTCCTTATGTTGCTTAGACACCACCTGCCCATATTTCAGTACCGTCCCCTGTTTGGGCTCTCGTATACAATGCTTGCTGCTGAATATGTCGTTCTCTAATGTGGTATGAGGAACAATGTCCTCATTAGATAAATCTACCCAGTCAACCTTGAGAGTATCCTGTATATGTTCTTCTCTTTTCTCCATCACTATTTCCTCATCAACATCACTTTCAGATTCCTCCAAGATTTCAAACTTATTGGTAGTATACACCCCCTCCCCTGCTCTCTGGTTTGAAACACTCACCTCCTGTCCAGCTCCAAATTTCCCTTTAGGAGAAAGATGTCCTTGCAAGTTTAAAGACTTAAAAACTTGTTTCAATGGAACTGCTGATGTGTGATGAACATCAGTGTGCTTGGTCTTCTCAGACTGTTTCTCCTTTATTCCCCTTTTCGGATCCTCTACTCTCTTATGACTAAGAATCTCCTGCTGAACCCCCTTTTCCTGTTGCTCCTTCTGCATTTTCTGATCTGTATTCCCTTTAGTCGTCCTGTCTACCACTGTCCACACTTGATCTTTCCCTTTCCCTACTGCAGCATGGCTTTTACCAGTATTAACATGAAACGTTGTATCTTTCTGTGGCTCTGAAGTAAGCTTGGTAGGAGGGTGACTATGTCTCCTCTTTCTACATTGCTCTTGAGTATGTCCTATCAATCCACAAGAGTAGCAATAGGCCAAGTTCCCCTCATATTCAATCTTTTGCCAATAACCAACATCTTTCGATCTCCCAATCCACACTCTCTCCGGAATCCCATCCATAACATTGATCTCCACACAAATCCGGGCATACATAGAAGAGGTTAAGGTGAGAGTTTTATCATCAGCCCTTAGAAAGGTGCCAATTGAGTTCCCAATCCTGTGAAGGCAAGCAGGGGTAAAAAGGTGTAGAGGAAGATTATGGAGTCTCACCCAAACAGCAATTCTGGGACTATCTTTTGTGAAAATGAAATCCTGACTCCATCTGAACAGCCAATAATACGAGGAATTGATACACTTTGATTCACGAGATAGAGCCCTAAGCATATCCTCATTATTATATAGGTGCACCATGATATGGCGGGGATCCAGCAGTCCCACTGTGAATCCGCCGAGAAGCTTCCAAGATTGTTGGATATGTGAGCGGATATCAAACAAAGTAGGCCTGCCCTGAGTAAACTTCATTATTAATGTGAACTCACAATTCTTTGCAGCATCATCTTCTTCCTTTTCTGTAAAGAAGACCGCGGGATCTCCTTGGATCTTCATTTGGGGTTGAGGGACCAAGGTAATGTTCTTCAAACATGGTATTAGTTTGGCGTCTAAACATGGTCTGTTACCCTTGGCAATGGCCGCAGCAAAGGATAAAGGCGGAGAGGGATTAGGGTTATCAGACTTAGATAGAACAGGCTTTAAGGAAGCTTCATTATTGTCCACTATGGTGGCTAGGTTAGGGTTCGCAGATGTTTGAGAAACATTAATGAGTGGCGGCCGAGAAGCCGGGATAACTGGACCATGTAGATTAGGGTTTGCATGGGGTACGGAAGAAGAATGAGGGGAAACCTTCTCATTGAGAGATGGTATAACAGAGGCTAGAGCAGATAGGAAGGGATGAGAGGTCTGAGGTAGTTTGTTCAAAATCTGGTCCAGATACTCTACCAAATCTCAAGCAGGTGCATGTAACATGGCTGTGATGTGTTTGGTGTGCTGGGAAGAAGGCTAGGTGACATCTTTGTTTGAAGGTGTGCAAATTCAGGCTTCTAGGATAATTAGGAAGGTGTCTCTGGCAGTTAAGGACATGCTTCTCATTTATCAAGAAAGTTGTCCAGGAGAAAGGGTTGTGGTTGAAGTGGTCCTCTTCTCCTAATCACTCTTTCACCCTCTATGTTGATGGTTCTTCCAGACAGGGCCATTGTGCAGGAGGTGGAGTCATTAGAAATGCAGATGGATATCTTGTTCATGCCTTTTCTAATTTCTATGGTGCAGGTACTAACATGAGAGCAGAAATTTTTGCTTTACAGGATGGTCTTCAGTTGTGTAGGGACCTTGGTTTTACTTCTGTGCTGGTAGCTACAGATTCTCTTGTGACTATGCAGATTATTCAAGGGAGGGTACAACCCTCATGGCAGTATTCTTACCATATTAGGTTTTGCAAGCATCTTTTGGGCAGCTTTTCTATTAAGCATGTGTTTAGAGAGCTCAATGGAGTTGCAGATGGTTTAGCAGCATGGGCTTATGAGCATTGTCAGAAATTGCAGGTGCTTGGGGCTAATGATCTTCCAAGACAGATTAGAATTAGACTCTCTCAAGATCAACAGGGCGACAAATGGGTTTGGAGGATGATCACTCCCTTGTTTAGGAAAATGGAATCAAGAAGAAAGAAAGAAGTAAAGAAGTTCAAGTTAATGAACTCTCTTTAATGCTCTCTAACTCTTATTTATCCTTGTTTGTTCTTGTTTGGGTGGTTGAAGATTGCTTGTGTTCTTGGTGTTTAATGGAGAGAGAGAGTGGATGTACTTCCTCTTGATCTTTAAGGATGATCAAGAGAGAGAATGGAAGTAAAGAGTGTTTAGGCTTAATGAAAGGTTTTGGAGTTGATCAAAGGTTTCTCTTAAGGAGATCAAAAGTTGTTGAAAGGAGGAAATGGCGTGGTATTTATAGGGGGATGAGAAGTATCCAATCTTGTTTAGGGCCCCAAAATACCCCTGGGAGTAAAGGTGAGTTTACCCTTTTGCCCCTTTTTAAAAAAAGGCAAAAATCCCAAAAACAGCTTTTTTGGGCCGGACCGACCCACATAGGCTGTTCTGAATATTTGGCCTTTTTCTTGGCCAAAATGGAGTTACAACCTATTGTCCAATGTGCTAAAATGCTAATGATGACTTTCTTTAAGTGTACATTGCTTATCAAGGTTGATTACTCCTTCTTCCATTCTTGGCATGGATTTGTCTCCTTTGATTTGATGATGAATTTGTGAGAGAAAATCGTCTTCTTTTGTCTTTTCTCCCCTTCATCCTACAAAATAAATTGTTACACCACATTAGTAATGCATGAGTGCAACATTTGAACATGTATATTTGCTTATTATAAGTAACATAATTATTAATGTTACTTTGTGCCATATAATTTAGTTAAAACCCTCTAGTAAAAAGTTTTATTTACTAGGGTCAAAAATGAGGTGTCTATACTAACCCCTTCCCGATTCGTAACCTAGCCCCCGGACCTACAATATCTTACATTTAAAAGGCTTGTGCTTCCGAAGTCTTAAATATAAACGGAGGTGGCGACTCTCAATTTTTCATACAAAGTTGAGTGGTCACTAATGGAAACCCACACTTGTACCAAAGTTCTCATCGCATAAGCCCGATGACACATTTCATCCGAGAAGCTCGATTAGTGCAAATCATTAATCCGACGGCGTCGAGAACGGGGGTTTCTCACAAGGGTCTGAGCGGAACTTGTTAGAAACTGTAGTGGAGTACTTGAGCATCAAATCGACTAATAACATGAGTCAATCTTGTTATAACCAAGTAAGGGCTCTAGCAAAGCGAGGGATGCCGCCTGATAAATGTATGGTTGGATCGTTCTATGAGACCACAAAGTTCGTGAATGAGTTGGGGCTTTCCTACCAGAAGATCGATCCATGTAAAAATCAATGCATGCAATTCTACAAGGAGAATAAAAGCAAAACAATGTGTGATTTTTGTAAATTGGGCACATATAAGCTTGATCGACGGGGTAGTGCGAAACGAAAGAAGAATATACCTTGGATGCAGTTGAGGTACATGCCTCGCATTCCTAGATTGCAATGTTTGTATGCATCTAAGGGTAATGCAGAGTCTATGCGCTGGCACAAGGAATCCCTACGGGAAGAAGGTGTGCTTGTGCATCCATCTGATGGAGAAGCGTGGAAGCTGTTAGTTCAATATCTTTGATTTTCTTAAACCCATTCATTTATACTTAGGTTTTGGACCCCTCTTTTTAAAAGAAATATCCCTTGGGCCCACTGCCTTATATACAATGTTATAAGCTTATCTCACATGGTCTCTCTAACCTCATTTCAGATAAAGGATGCTTAAAAGAAGTGCATTTGCTCAAAAGCTTAATCTTACGCTCAAAAAGCTCGGACTGAGCTTATAAGCTTGATAGCTTATGCTATCGCTTAAGCGGGAAAGTCTAAGCTGCTTATGCTTAAGCATAAGGCGCAAAGCTGCCCACGTGATTGCTGATAAGCACGAAAGCTCAAAAAGATTATGGTCAACAATCACAACGGTTGGAATAAAAATTGGTCAACAAAAAATAGGTCCTCTCATGAGATAATATTTTTCTATGCCTCTCTTAATGACCATTTATTGTTATACCAAAATGGCCATTTTACTTTATTGATAAAACTCATATGCCTCTAACAAAACATTCCTATTGTAGCTTTTGTGACTCTGCAGGTCACACATGATACGAGGCAGCTATT
>JAOWAN010054868.1:0-13068 GCA_028566635.1 Lobelia cardinalis
AGATGGATCAGTTTTTTTGGACAGGGGAAGAATGGGCATAAATGTCTTTTAATTTTGAAAAGGGCATAATTGTCTCATTACTATATTTTATTTTTCAGTCCACAACTTTATTTTCACTTTGGTCCTTTTTAATGGATGACAATTAACACACTTAACGGCGGGGAGGTAAAACCTTACGGAAAAAAAATACATGGGGCTCATCCCCAAAACACAAAAACCACAGGGGGTTTCGCCCTCTTTAACCCTTCTATCTTTTGTGTAAACATCATGTATCAGGGGGGTAAAATTACAGTAACATCAAAGAACGTTAAACAACAACAAAAACTATTGGCATAACAACCTTAGGTGTATGAGTTTATGTGAACGTGAGCTCACATAAACGTATGACTCGGTCCATCATGAGAACATTTTCATATATTTTTCTCCATTAATATAAATAAAATCATTTCATCCACAAAATATCTCAACAAAACAAAACCCAATATTAAACTGAGACAAATAAAGAGTCTAAAGACCATAGTCATTTCCGACTTGGACCTTTTGGGGGGAGGGGAAAAGCGTTTTCTGGTGATTTTCTAATGAAAAAAAGATGTGAGGTCCATGAGAATGGGAAACTGGTGACTACTGATATTTCACCGCTGGTGGATAAAATGGTAAGAGAGGGGTCAGAGTCACAAAAGGGAGTGCGAAACAATCCATATTACTACATAAGTAGCTTGGAATAAAATAAAATGAGTCATCGTTCCAACAATCCCCGTATATGGAGAAGTCTCTGGTTGTCTACCCGGAGACTATGGGCAGCTATTTCATTCTTAGCAAACTTTTTCTCAAGATAGAGAATCATTTCATTTCGAACATTGAAACAAAAAAAAGTGGAAAAAGACACTTACATGGTTGAGTTCCGCTCCAAAATCTTAGATACCCGCTTGCGATTGGCAATTTAACAAGAAGACAACTGACAAAGCTGTGAGTGTTTTTGATAAATTTTTTTGACTTGAGCAGAAAGTGTCTTCTTTCTCGAAAGAAGGTTATTATTGCCAACTAGTCAAATAAATGGGGCTCTTCATGATTCTACAAATCAAAAATGTGGCTAAACTCAGGTAAACCAAAATGTGGCTAAACTCAGATTTGGATTGACAGGTGATACACAACTATGCTACAAACCCAGTGACTTAAAGTCTTGTCTTCAGAGGTGAAGTAATGAAAGGCCTCGAGTCCTCTTGCCATTTTGACTTTGGATTCTCGCATTCAGGAGCTATAAGACAAGGCGTCTGAATAACTCCATGTCTTGTTAATGGTTGACCAGTATTACTACTATACCAGTGTACATCCACTTCTATACCATCCACTTCGCTTCTTTGAGCACTTGTGCACTTGACCCTCCAAGCTTCAGAGCATCTCCATGATACCTATATACCTGAAGAATAAAAGATGCAACATCCATCCCAAACCAGTCCATCTTTCCTTTTGGACAATTAAGCACTGCTTCGTACTTGACAGTCGAAACCTTGACATGATATAAATTTGAGATTAGGTGTGCATAAGAAAAAATACAGCACTTTGATTGAAATTTTTAGTTTCAAAGAAAAACCCTTTTCTCGGAAAGACGGGAGTATACAGCACCTATAGAAGTACCAACTTGTGCACAAGCGTAATACTTCTTCAATGTCTGAGTGTCTGAGATTAGAACCTACAACATATATCAAGTGTAATACTCCTTCAGTTTCTGGCTCGCGAAGGAAGAGACAACAAGAGGTGAACCTGTACAACAAACAAGACAGACTGCTAAGGGCATCAGCATAGCCATTGCCTTCGTGTGTGTGTGTGTCTTGGGGGGCGGAGGGGGGGTGGGGGGGAGAGTGCTCCCACCTTGAGCAAGAGTGGGATTCAAGCATGCATGTCATTTGCCAAAATTAAAGCGGGACTGCCAACAGTAGTCACAGACTTACTTTAAAGAAAATTGTTGCTTATAGAAAGCTCTTTGTAAGAATGAACTCTGAAAACTCATGACAATTCATCTAATTATTTCCTGTTTGAGAAGAAAATTCAATTTGTAATAATAGTTCTACATAATGGGGGAAGATAATAGATGTAAATAACGTCAACTTTCCTTTTCAAATGAGCCTCCTATTTGCGTCTCTGTACTACATTTACTCAATTTTACTTAAATATACCGCTTCTTCAATATTTTTTTCTATTTAAAAAAGGTGTCTGTCTAAGAAAAGAAATGTGACACTTTAAAGTTTAGACTGCTAGAGGAAGTCCCTTACCAGAGCTTAGGCATCTACAGCAACAGTGATCATAGTGTAACAATCAATACATAATAAAGTTCTAGCATCCAGAGAAGCTCCAAAATTCACCTTCAAGTCGTCATCAATATGTTGCTAAACATCTACGGATGTAATCATTGGATAAACCACAATCAATCAATCATACTAAAGAATTGGAACAGCAGAAGAACAAGACCAAATTATAAGAACCAACTAGAGTATCTTTATCAAGTCAAAAAGTATCTATGAGGCCTTCATCTTACTATTGAAAAAAGAAACGGAACAGATTTCAAGGTTCACAGATGCAAGTTGATGATTTTAGAAAAACAGGTTGAGATTTTTCGACTGCTAAAAGTAAAGAGCACAGACATTGAGGCACTAATTTCCTGTTTCGCATAAGCTTTGTAAAATAAAGAAACTTACACTCTCAAAGCCACCATGATAAATTTCAAGGATGTAAAAGAGGGCTTCCAGTACGTCAAAGCCTGAATAGCCTAATTACATAAATCAGTAGTCTGTTTAATGCATAGTTTACAACATACAACAGGAGTGAAATGGCTTACAGCATTAATGACAGGAAATATAAAATGAGAAGAGTCCCAAACAACCTTTACCTCATTCAGAAACCATATAACGAATCAAGGAAAGATCCAAATGGGAAATAAAGGAAATATATGATATGCTCGACTGAAGAAGGGTGGAATAAGAAATCAATGATTATAACGGATAGGAAAAAAGGTAAACATTCAACTCTATATTCCAGCATTTCCCTGCAAAGACAAAACAAAAAAATAACGCATCTAGCCATGCAACATATCCTCACTGTTCGTTCCTGTTCATTTACTGCCCTCAATTTGCAACCAAAATGGGCTGTGTATCACTACTTTCATTGCTTGCTCACGCAGTCAAAACTCTTTTCAACAAAGAGTAGTAATGACTTACCCCTAAAGTGGAGAAAACATCGAAAGAGCTGACGTACAAGTTACCACCATATATACCAGAGAATCTGTTTCCCCTAATTGCTTATGCCAACTAGACCAGCATTAGGATAGAGTGGTATTTTAAAGATTGGGTTTAAAGCTCATTAAGTATGAGCCAGTTTCGGACGTGCATGTGAACCAACATAAATAACAAGGTGGATTAGACACACACCATTCTAGAAAAATCCTGATTCTCCTTAAAGTTAGTGATGTCTGCACTAAACAGTAAACAAGTATCAACGGCCATGTTTGCCATTGTCGCTCCATTGTTTCCTTTTTTCTTGTTATTTCACTTTCTCAACCATTTGTTTCACAATCTCTCTCTATCTCTCTTTTACTTTTTACTTAAATCATCAAAAAGTAAAGAGAAAAAACATGTAATCAAAAAAAGAAGAAAAAAAGAAGGCAAATGTTCTAACGGTACCAAAAGAAGTTGCTGCATTACGGACAACAACAAGCAAGTTAAACTCGTACATGAGATAATTGTCCCTACACCAATCATGCTCTGTGGTTTATAGAAGTTCAGACTCATAACAGAAAACATTAGTAAGTATGAATAATACAGAATGCACATAATGCATAAAATACAAAAAAGTAATCCCAGCAACACTAGTGAAGAAATAGCAGAACTTGGGTGACAACCACAAATTATTTAATTGTCTTTCCAAGAATGAATAAGCACGATGCACATACTCAATAATGGAACATGTTCGAAACTGTTTCCGAGCAACATGGTTCAGAAAGAAATAAGCATTGGTTATACCTAACCAGTTGCATTGCTGAATCACATGTACATAACCTCGATACACAGAACGCCAGTCTTTCAAACGATTGACACATCAACCAGTTAACATTCAAGTGCCACTTACCGGGCAATCAAATGCTTGACTGCTTCTTCAATTATTCATTTTAACAGGTAAGAGAAAAATATTTGAACGCTCAAGAACCAGCAAGCCCCTTCTAAAAATGTTAACTTGAGACTAATAAAGTCTATACGTTTGCAATAATCAGAATCTACTGCAAAAGATCCAGAATACAGGATGAATACTTTCTTTTCTTCTTTTGGTCTACTATTTTGTTTTTCGCATTGAATTTCCTCATTAAGAGATTTTCGAAGAAAAATACATGGAACACAAACATCTATAGAAACCAAAACTTCCTCTAAATCGAAAAAGTAAGTAACACTAATTGCAACACTTGCAGTAATACATAGACAATTTCAATGCTCTTGACCTCTCCAACCTTATCAGAGCTAATTGCACGTAAATCTTATCAATACAGTGCAGCAAAACTACCAAATATACTAGGAGTAGCCAATGAAGCACCCAAGACGTAAGGTAACTTAAATTAACATCATTAACTCTGTGGGCTTTCATTGTCGAAAAGATGACGTGTTCATAAGAGCATGATAACTCACATCTTTTAATTGCCGAGAAAAAAAAAATTTGGATATTTTGAAATATCTGAATTTATATGAAGACGAGAAATGAAGTTGCTGCACTCTTCAATATTTTGATCAGACTACAACTACCCACCTTATTGACTTATTTATCATCAAGGACGATGAAATTAAATCTTAAATAGACACTTAACTTGGAGGAATATATCTAGAAATAAAGATGTCTCAGCAAATGATGTAGTCAAGAAAGGTAAGCCGCAAATAAAAAGATAGAGAAACAAATAAATGCCGTGAGTCTGAATGATCAAATATGGATTCTTGATTCCACGTCAAACAAGTGCCCCTGTTAAAACCTGCAGTATCGAAGGCCAAAACAGCAATATTATTGTAGGAAACTAGGAATATCTGCATACTGTACTCCCAACCCTCGGTGATGGCCCAATGGTAAAACCTAACCTTCACAAGCGTGAGGTCTCAAATTTGACCGCTGCCCATGCCCTGTAGGTTGTAAGAGCCCTAGCATAAATTTTAAAAGAAAAAAAATGCACAAAGTACTCAGATTGTGTACTGTTATAACATCCATTAAAGTTCTACTATTTATCCTTTCATCTGTAGTTGAGAATTCTAATAAACAAGAGGGGAAAGGGCTCATAACAACTGAATATGGATTGCACATGCAAGATAAAGTTTGGAAAGCCAACCACACTTAACCACAATCGACCACACTCCAAAACCTCTAGAAGAAGAGTTGACTTTCTCCCAATGAGTGTCTTAGCTACTAAAGTTCTTTAACAAGATTATGATGTCTAAAAATATATATGAAGAGTGGAGAAAGAGCATTAAAGTACAAATATACAAGCATAAAGGTGTCACTTTGATTTGCAGAAATCATTGGGGTATCAGATTAGTAAGTTACACAATGAATCTTTGGGAGAGAGTAGTTCAGAAAATATTAAGATGGGAGGTAACTGTATCGACGAATCAATTATGCTTAGATCGTGAATCTGATTTCTTTGATATTTGATATTTGATTTCTCTTACTTTTTCGCTTTACATATCATAGGTTCCACCATTTTCTTTCTATCTCTCTCCTACTTTTTTACTTTACATATCAAATATTAAAATCAAATATCGCACAATATCATATTCCTGATCTCACCATTAGTGTTACTTAGAATAAGTATATTGGAGCTCTGACGAGAGTTAGAACCACGGCACAAGAGACATATGAGTTTCCACTCATTAAATGATTACACCAAAGATCGTCCTTAAGTCCAATCGTATCGTCTTCTCAATAGATAAACTAACCAAACATGAGCAAGATGATATGTCGTGGTAAGTACTCTTTCCAATGACATTGTCCTTATGAATAATGGAGTCACCAACAAACTAGAAAAATAGACAGAAGCTTTAGAAGTCTAGGGATTTAAAATAAATATCAGTAAAACAAAATATATGGTATGTTGCTCTAGTGGTGAAAGGACTATTGAACAAGAGAAAGATAGGTTAGACCATCAAGAAATACCACAAGGGCAACAATCTAGATAGTTATGATAAATTATTCTCCTACGGAATAAAACGGAAGAGAGCATCCGACGTGTTAGATAATCAATGTTATCATGAAGTTGAAAAGAAAGCACATGCCAACAAGATGAGTGAACTTGAAAAGAATATTTAATAGAACGACTATTGGACTCACAGCTCTTGTACGGAACAGATTGTTACACTACTAAGAAAGCACATGCTAACAACACGAATATTTCTGAAATGTGAATACTAAGATGGACATGCTGTAAAACTAGAAAAGATAATATTTGCAATCAACAAATACGGATAAAATCCGCTCCTATAGTAGAGAAAATGAGGGATTCGAACACATAATATAGGCCCCTTAATGCATATAGTCCCCTTAATGCATCCCTTAAGAAGTATGATGGTATCAATCTCAACTAAGCTAGGGGTAGGGATGATCAAGGCTACCATGGACATCCATAATATATATAGGTAGTTGATCTGCAAAGAACCACTATGTTTTTGCGAACTACTCTGAACCACGAAATCACATATTTTCATGTTTTACAGTTGACTTTCGTCGACTTTTTCATGGTTCACAGTTATAAAATTTCATGGTTCACATATATGGTTTAGAGTTATAAATTTCATGATTCACACTTATAAAATTTCATGATTTACATCTTTCATGGTTCACAACTATAAATTTCATGGTTCACATTTATATCAATTTCATGGTTCACGGTTTGTAAATTTTGATGGTTTATTGTAGTTTGCAAATTAGGGGTGGTTGGCAGCCGATCGCGTCCCTATATATATATATATATATATATATATATATATAGAGAGAGAGAGAGAGAGAGAGAAAAAAGAATATGACTATGTGATGACCTTGCTGAACCGAGTTGAATAGAAGAAATGGATTCATGTGTTATAATCTCAAGAGCATACTACTACTCATGTTAGGCATGGGAAACCTCAATACACATATAAGAACATCAAGGACAATCAAAAAAGTTTCCCTATAAAGACTTTCAAATTTTATAATTGGAAAGTAGGTCAATGGATATATTAATATCCAACCATTTTGAGATTTAGTTTTGAGTAGGAATAAAATAAATGCAACTTTGGCGGCAGAGGGAGTAATAGTAAAGATATTAGATACCCAAGAAATAACCCAAGGAGATCAATCTTGCAATCTAGGATTGAATATTAATCAAGATAAGGATCTAGGTATTGGTTTTAGTAATACAATCAAATTAGGAAGGGTAAAGTAGAGTTCATCTTAATAGATGGCCAAACCTTTCTCATTGAATGTATCGTACCATTAAGTTCGAAGGATGTATGAGGCCTACACTCCTTTATGGGACAAAATGTTGGCAACAAAGAAAGATTGTATAAATAAAATAAGTGCAGCCAAAATAATGCTAAGATCAGTATATGGTAAAGTGCTGAAGATAAATTTGAAATTAACATATTCCAAGAGACAGAAAAAGTTACCCCAATGGTGCTGAAATGAAAGAAACTGATTTGAATCGTTTGGTATAATAGGAAGTATGGTAGGACAAGTACTATAAATCAAATCTAGATGTAGGCAATGACCAATTAGAATGGACATCAATAATCAAAAAGGAGACAAATAAGCATTCTGCAATGAGCATATATTAGGCATAACCATATAGCGAAAAGGAATCATAGTCAATCCCATGTCACTGAGGCAAGATTGAGCTGAGTTATTTGCTTAAGCTAAATAAATGAAATTCTAGGATGTAATACCATCCATCCTCGAGTCACAAGAAACCCATATAACCCTAAGAATTAGTTATTTATAATGAGGGATCAGACAGCCATTTAGTGCAATGCATATCAATCTTTCTTTTATTTACTATTCTCCCAATATCATTCTTATTATCGGTTGTTGTCTTGAATCTTGATTAGAAGTTAGAACATTAAAAGTTGTAGATAAACTTGAATTTATCAAATAAAGATACTATATCAAATAAGCCAAACCCTTTAAATTGCCTAGAGGTAAGTAAAGTCAAGCCTACTCGACCTCGAGTGGAGGTGAGCTTGTGGTATTTTTTCTCCGGTCAAGCTTACCTCGAGCCGAGCTTCAGAAAGCGAGAAAAATCTCGGCTCATCCCAAGCCATGAGCTACTCACGAGCCCCGGCGAGCTCGAGCCTAAATTGACGAGCCTAGTTGAGCCAAACTAAAAGCGTGCTTCCCCATTAGTTTTCTTTTCTTTTCATTTTGGTGTTTGGCCATGTGCCCACCAAAATGGGCCTATAAGAATAAACCCAGGAAAGCCAGCCCTCATCTCTCACAGGGGTGGTGCTAAATGTCCCCCTAAATTATTCACTACCGCCCCTTTTATACCAAAAATACCCCTTATTCCACTCTCATTCGATCACTCATTTCTGAGATTCTGAAGACCCAAGAAATCCTTTGTTCCACATACATAGTGAAAATTAACCCCGGGCAAATCTTTCACTCTCCCACCAACACAATAGAATGTTCATGAGAATTATGGCCTTCACCTGGAATATAAGCAGATACTCCTTGATACATTAGGTTGCATTATGCTGCCAAAATATACTACTGAACAACAACCGAGGTGATCCAGCACCGGGACGCAATAAATTTCTTGGATAACTGGGAGAGGGTAAGCCCAGATTCTTAACAGAATTGTATAATGCATGGAGTTGGGATGAAAGGGGGTACCGTGCAAGTCGAGAATGTTTGGTCATACCATGAATCAACTGATTCGCACCCCTAGACTCAAAGAACTGCGGACAAATCGTAATCGAGCTTTGGAGAATTGTCCCCAGAAGTAAGGAGTATGCCAGCCAGTCGCAACTAGGACGCCGAAGAAACCTAATTCTGCTCAACGGAAGAACACGTAACGAGATTGATAGGATTTCTTTTGAGTGTGGGTAGTTTTGGTACTAACGGACTAGCGAGAAATTTAAAATTTTAGTGGCGACATCAAGCTAAAATTTACAAAAATTTAGGGGCGGCATCGAGCAATCCGGATATAAAATTAAAAATAATAAGAAAGCAACCTAAACATACACAATTCACCAACACCCTCTCTCTCTCTCTCTCTCTCTCTCTCTCTCTCTCTCTCTCTCCGATTTCCCATTGGAGCTTCACAAGTGAGGCTCCACCCGGTGCCGCTGCCGCTGCCGCTCACCGCTACTCCTCACCAATTGCCGCTGATGTTTCCCTACCATTACCTGGATTTGGATCCCCCAAGCTTGTTACATCGCCTATTCGGTCCTCAAGCTTCAAAGGCGAATGGTTTGGTGTCCACGAGGATTTGAGGGAAGAATCAAATCAGCTTCCAGAATTGATTTTCTAGGTAGGGTCGTTTTCATTTTGGGTGAAACTGAAATTTTGAAATTAGGCGTGTAAGAGCATCTCCAACCCACTTTTGTACTTTTTGTGTTCTTTTTAGGGTTAAGGGAAAGGTCCTTGGATCGATCTCAAAGAGAGAAGACGTCAAATCCTAATACTCCGAATACGGAAACTTCAACATTCGCTCCACATATTCTTATAGAGTAAAAAGTTGTCGATTCCGATAAAAGATCAGATCAGCAAATGAAAATTTATCAAAAAAATTCCTTTTCCCTCCTCGCCTATTACAACGCCAAATTCTCGCCTTCTTTAGATATAACCCTAAGGGCGGTTTTCCCAATATTTTTGTGAAGTTTAAAAATAAGTTTTTAGGTCTTAAAAATTTTGATTTAAACCCTAATATTACTTTTTGATTTCGAAATGGATTTTTTTGATGAATTCTTTAGAAATTCAACAAATTTCAACTCACGTGTAAAACACGTGAGTTTTCTAAGGATTTTTTTGTTATTTTATCCCTATATAAAGTTCAAAAATTAAAATGAAAATTATCTAAATCAACCTTCATATTTTTTTCAAATTAAATTAAATTTTAATTAGATTAATTATAAATAAATATAAAACCTTAATTAAAAATTAATTATAAGTAGAAGTTAATTAAATATTTTTAAAAGTTAATTTTAAATTTTTTAAAAGCTAATTATATTTAATATTAAATTCAAATTTAATTAATTACTTAATAATAAGTACCTTAATTAATCATTTTTTAATTAAATAATTCTTTAATTAATCATTCATTAATTAGCTATTCCTTAATTAATCATTCTTGAATTATTAATTCATTAATTAACCATTTCTTAATTAATACACCCCAGCACATCCACCAATCTCCACCCTCAATTAATCTGGGTCTTTTCCTATAGCTTCGAAAGCACCTTCACCGTCGAAGCCGAAATCGAAGTCTTTATCGGTAAGGACATTGATTATATAATCTATAATTGGCTCCACCACCAGCGACCACCATTCCCCCCTCGCTTTCTCATAAACACCCACCACCATTATCAATCCTCATCGAACCACCATACCCAGCAAATGGCATCTCCTCACTATCATCACCGATTGTCCAACTTCAGAGGCAACCCCCACGTACCCTCCTCCAAACCTAGTAAATCCCACCAGAGATCTGAAATCCAACCAGATTTGAAACCAAATCTGGCTTGATGTCGGGACCCGCCGAAAGCTCAAGAGAGTTGAGTTCTGCTCTGAGTAAAAAGAACCGGTATGAACATCCTAGTGTTGTTACTACAATTGATTCTTTTGCTTCTTTGTTTCAAAATGTTGAAATGCCCACTAGTTTTAGAGACCAAGTTCTTACAACTCAAGAGCTACAAAAAGGAAAGGGCCCATATTCAGTTGCACATAATCGAGCCTACAGATCGGACCAGTTTGTTCCTCCTTGTTGGGACGGCCAGAAACTTGGGGATCCTAGTCCTGACCAGAACAAGCGAAAACGGATCTGGGTTGCGGATTGTGGGTGGTGGTGAAGCTTGGTGGCAGTGGCTATGGAGATAGTTGTGGGCGATGGCGAGTGTGAGAGAGAAAAGATGAGAGGGGGGAGGGGGAGAGACGGGGTCAGAGGGGTTTGTGGTTTTCTTTTTAAATTTTATTTTTTACATAATTCAATTTAGACTCTGAAATTTACTCGAGAGCAAAATTACAAAACGATCCTTAAAAACTTTTCAAAGATGTTTTCTTAAAAACTTTGATTTCTTTTTTCCTTCAAAAATCTCTTTTTTCTCTATCTCCTTAGATAACACACACATCCACAAGTACACTTGAGTCTACCATCACAAAACCCGATGGCTCCTTGGAAGGGGCGCCGAATAACTAAGTCGACGCCCGACCAATAAGGCTATCTCTCTTCCCCCCATCAACTCAATGGATAAGGGAAGTGTACCCGGCAACCCGAGTCAATACCAAGCACATAGTCTTTGGACACTTCTTGAGATCGGCCGGTATTAGTCTTAGAGATTGTCAATCAATCTAAATGGATCAAGAAAAAAGAGTTATGGCTAAAAGAGTCAAAATGATCACTCATACACCAAAATATGCAAAAAAAAGTCAAAGTGATCATAAGCCACTAAAAGATAAAAGAGAGACATGGCTAAAAGAGTCAAAATGATCACTCATACACCAAAATATGCAACAACAAAAAAAGAGTCAAAGTGATCATAAGTCATAGTCTTAGTTCACAAAAGAGTCAAAATGACCATAAAAAAGAGTCAAAAAACAATGGTCATGAACAAAATAAAACATTAGCTTGATTGGCAATCTTAGAGACACGACCTAGAATGATAGGATGGTGGATCCCCGAAAAGACATAGAACTCTTGCCTAAGGCTTATCCGGCCTTTGGGGATTCGATGTACAGGTGGAATACAAGAGGTCTATGTCTTGGAGAAGGAATCCACTATCCCAAGTTTTTCCATTTACCCAAAACGGACTTCACCCGTTCGGCCTACTTAGGTTTTGATTGTGTTTCATACATGCTTTCATGAATTGAATGTCTAAGATGAGTCAAGTTGAACCACTTGGCACTTACCATTCACCCTTCACCTCAAAGCCTAAAACACCTTCCTCCCGTACCTCTCATTTTTTCCACACCACAAGTTCGAGAGATCTTCGGTCAAAAGCGTAACATCCTCAATCTTCATCAAATACAAGCTCGGTTTCATCTTCTTCAACGCACTACTCAAGATGTCCGAAAAAGAGATGCCACTCAACTCTTCAAACTGCAAAAATAATTCAGGTTTAGGGGTCAACATGACACAAGAAGGAGAATTCATCGGTAAAAAAGCATGTCCGAACCTCCTCAGAACTTGGGGCTAAGCGCTCTCCTCACCTTGCATCCCAAAGAACGAAGAAGCATCATGGCCGCACTTACTCTCAGTTTAGAAGGCGAGAAGTCAAAAGGGAATCCCCTTCCATCTCCACAAGTCAACTACTTTCAAGGAGCTTCCTCCTCAACGATCCCTCCTCTCACAGAGTCCAACACATAAGAGGCTCTCCCAACACAAGCCAACCCGGCTCATTTCATCGGCAACTTGAATGGAAAAGTACTCCGCAACACAAGTCGGAACCCTTCCCAAGTCCAAGCATCCATAGGAGGTCAACTTACGACAATGCACGGCTCCGATCTCCGTGCAAGTAGCAACGTCGACAACCGGCTTTGACCCGAAGACTTGACGGCCTCCCCCATCAATAATGGGGGACTTGCCACTAATGTAATGGGCACATGGGGAAACACTCATTGTAATAGCTTTGATAGGAATCACATGTACAGTAATGCCAACCACAATGGGGCTTACTCTTATCTTAGTATAAATGAGATGAATAGAATGTATGGGAATCCTAATGCACTTGTAACTCCCAATGCCACACACATGTATTCCCTCATCCCCCAACATAGAACTGTTAATGGGGAAAGAGACAATGTACCCTTGGGGCTTGATGCCAATGGTCTCCACACAACTACACCCTTTGTTACAAACGA
>JAOWAN010054898.1:0-13062 GCA_028566635.1 Lobelia cardinalis
CGCTAATAGAGACTAAGCCATAGCGACTGACTTTTAGCGACTGAGTCAGTCGCTATTCTCCAAGTCAGTCGCTGTTGCCCTAATTTCTAGTAGTGTTTCTCACCTCTGACCCATCTATAGTATAAATTATATTTGTAGGGCCCACTTTAAATGAATAGTAATGAATAGTAGATTTGTGTTGGTGTGTGTGTATATAAGAGAAAAGTGTAGATGTGTAGGTGTGTAAGAGAAAAATATAGATGTGTAGTGTGTAAAAGAAAAGAATTGTTTTTTTGTTGGGGGTTTTTATTATTTTTTTCTTTTTTAGTTTTTTTACAGCAGATTTTTTCTTTTTATATTTATAAATTTTAAATATTTTTATTAGCTGATTAATTTCAATTAATTTTTCTTTGTTATTTAGGAATTTTGTTATTATCTAATATTTTTTTAAAAATAGTTAATAATTTTTATTTTAAAAATAAATTTTAAAATTTATTAAAAATTACGCCATGTGTTCTCAAACACGAGTTTTTACTAGTAATCATATAAATTAGATCTATTGAGATGCAATCAAGGTTACCAAAATTACAATGTTTACCATCAAGGTGAAAAGGGAACAACATATTACCAAAAATTTTATTCTCTCCCTGATCTACTTAATAGCAAGGTAACTGCAACATGACCACCTGAAAGGCTCTACACTTCCTCTTAGCTCCCGAAAATTATACGGAGTGTCTAGGCACTTCATGTTAGAAGTGTCATAATACACATAACGGTTATAAATTATACATATATAACCTTTATGTACATTACTAATTATGTTATATGCATTATAATTATATTATGTGCATTATAATTATGTTATGTGCATATTTTATAACGTTTATGTACATTAAAGCACTATATGAGCAAGGAATGCCTAGGCACTCCATATAACGATTGTTACATTAAGGCACTACATGAACAAGGAATGTCTAGACACTCCATATAACGATTGCTTAGCCCCCACGGGGAGACAATGGAACAACCCAACGTCATTGCTTCGCCTTCTATCAGTTACCTTAAAAACATTGAACAAGAGCTTGTCGAAGTTTCATCTACCAATTTATTATCTACCAATTTGTTTCGACGTGAAAGTTACCCGCTCCTATAGCTAGATAAAATTCCTTTTGTGGATGAGATATAAAACACTTCCATTTTTCAAAAAAAAAAATAATAAATAATAATAATAATTCTCTCGGTGAGATTAATTTTGTGTATTAAAGGTGGATAACGAAAAAGTTATGATATTTAAGAGTCTAAGCGTATAAATATAAAAATTACATTATTACAATGATTATATAATAATAAGATGAATTTGAGAAATTATGGAAGTGAAATATTATAGCAACGGTATTCAGCAACCCAATTTTTAAAAAGAATTTCAGCCCAAAATAGTTAAAATGGCCCAGAATTGTTTTTCAAAAAAAATAGAGGCAGCCCAAAAGCAAGCATTAGAGAGGAAACTGGCCCAAAATAAATACAGTTACTAGGTCCATGTACAGTAAATAGTCCAGCCCAATTTAAATGTTTTCCAACTGGGCTACTAAATACAGCTCCTAAAACTTTTGACTTCTGTCTGAATTTGGATCAAAATATCCTTGTTATTTGTCATCCTTAATTTCTTTTCTTGCCTTATTATTATTATATAATTTAAAATTTATACGGAGCACCTATATACTCCTTGTTAGGAGTACATTTGAAAGTAAGTGTGATACACTCTCTGACAAGTAAATGAAAGAGTAAAAATACCCTTAATTAAATCTCTTAATTTAGGGATCGATATCAACTCCAAATTTATATTTCTCCTTCACGTTTCTTTTTTTTCGCTTCTCTCGCTCTTTTCCTCATCTTCACGGTAAAATCAAACCAAGCCACTTTCACTTCCAACATCGTTTCCCACACACGTCTATTAATTAATTCCTTCGATTCTCATTCCCCTACAAAGTATCTGACATCAATCACTCTCAACCTTCTTAGTTTTGATCAACATCGATCAATACTTCTGCACAAGTCTCTCTCTCTCTCTCTCTCTCTCTCTCTCTCTCTCTCTCTCTCTCTCTCTCTCTCTCTCTCTCTCTTATGTGTGTGTGAGTGTTGGTCAATGATGGCTTTGGGTTTGGAAACAAACAGCCCTGAGGCGGAGAGACGGGCAAGTCAGCGAGTTTGGGCCTAAGTCAGCCGTATATTTCGTGATTTAAATTATGAATTTAACTCAATTATTCATATGATGTAATATGAATGTTCATTTCGACTGAAGTGAATGTTCATATCGCACAGTTATTAAACTATTTATTACATAAATTATTTAATTCAATTATTCATCTGGTGTAATATGAAAGTTCATTTTGACTGCAATGAATGTTTATTTTGCACCGTTATTTAAGTATTCATTACATAAATCACGATAGTTCATTTTGTGTGCTATTGGTCATCGAGGTTCATTTATTTCAAAAACTCATCTGATGTGATATAAATGTTCATTTCGATTGAAATGAATATTAATTTCGCAACTGAAGCTACACTTGATCATTGAATTTCATATATTTCAATAATTCATCTGTTGTGATATGAATGTTCATTTTGAGTGGAATGAATGTTCATTTTGAGTGATATGAATATTTATTTATAGATTTGAGGAAAAAAAAAAGATTATAATCTCATAAAATTGTTTGTTAATTTATTTTTTTAGTGATTAATATTCATTTTCTTACTTCTTTTGTTCATTTGAACTATTTCAAAATTTCAGCATTTTTATCGTATGTTTATTTTTTCGGTATTTAATGTTCATTTCTTTATTTGTTTGATTCATTGATATTGACTATGATGTTCAGATTGTATATTTTGAGAATTTACTGAATTTTGGCATCAGTATTTAAATTCAAATTTGAGAGATTATAAGTTAATTTAGACATATATTTTGAGATTTAATTAGGCTGATTTTATTTTTAAATTTTGATTTGAGATATTAAAAAAAATCCCTTAATTTTATGAATTGATTAAAGTTTATTAATGAGAGTAGGGGAGAGTGAAAGAATGAATATACTCTCTTAGGATGATTGGTGCTCCTAACAAGGAGCACATAGGTGCTCCATATACAAGCAATATATAATCACTATGATACTGCAACTTAAAAATTTATGCACTTGAACCCTTAAATGTCGTAACTGGTTACAACTCGATTTGATCTCAAGGTCTAATTGCAAATATAAGCGGAAACATTAGGCCGAAGATCCCGAGAAGAATTACTCAAACATTACTGCACATTTGATCGAGCGATACAATAATCTCCATTGTTGACACCATGTCCTTTCAAAAATCTAGTGCCCAAATTGTCCACGTAAAATATTATCAAAATTAAATTTTAAAAACTATCTATCATGTTATAAATTTTAATAATTTAATTATTGTAAGAATAATAAGTAAATTATAAAAATTATTTTTTAATTATTAATTATAAAATATTTTTTTTTATAAATTTTTAATCAATAGTTAATTAATTTATTCAAAATGAATAAAATTTAGCACTCCAGGAGGGAGTAATATTTATAAGGGGTGGTTTTGATAGGACAATCGTACCAAAATCTCATTATCATTACTATTATTGTAATATTGGTAATGCGAAATTCATTACCATTGGCCTACCAAAATTTCGGTGTTACCGAAATTCGGTATACCGAAATGTCGATAGGGTAGAGTTTTGGTAATGGTAATTACCAATTTTTAGTTTTCTATCACTATATTTTTTTTAATGTATTGTCACTACATAATACAGTATGAGAATGGTAATTTATAAGTATAGCATTACAGTAAAAAAAAAAACTTTTGCCATTACTATCCTAAAAAACACCAACAAAAGTATAAAACATCAAATGCAGGAACAACGCAAGGCGCAATAACAAAAATGCAGCAGCAGTGCAACAACATAAATGGATTTAGGGAATTAGGGAGGATCGTATTTGTTTTCAAGTGGTAAATCAAAATTGAAAGTAAGTAGAAATTTAGAATACAACAGAATACTATATGTAAATTAAATCGCTAAATTTTAATTTTAAAATGTTTTTTATGTAATATAAATGTGAAATTACTAAATTGTTCTTAGTTCGGAACAATAATGGTAATACCGTGATAATGATATGCATTATCATTACCCTACCAAAAAAATCGGTACGATATGATAATGGTATGACAATTTTTCGACAGAAATTTTTTAATAATTTTTGGTATGATATGATAGGACAATCGGTATGATCAAACAATTTGACATTTTTTTCCACCCTTAATATCTATTGAGGACTACTACATACACCGACAAATCAACAGATGCGCTTTACGGACTTGTACTGTACAAGTCCGTAAAGTAGTAAAGCGCATCTGTTGATTTTTCGGTTTATTAGTCGGTGTACCAAGCATTTTTCATATCTATTATCCATTGTCAGGTGGCATGGGCAGGAAAGGCTGAAGTCCCAAAAGGTGAACCTTCAGCCCAAAGGTGAATGGAGTACAGATAATTGGATAAAATTGAGCTCTGTAAAACAGCATAACTAAACAACAGAACTCCACCCAGAAAATTAAAGATAAATTGTGACAGTAAAAATGTCTTTCAGCTGTAAAATCTCAGATATTACATCGCATACACAGTGAATCACAATTTTTTTTGCAAGTGCTGATCAACTCATTGCCAAAAAGGATACCATAAAAAGCCTTGCTCTTTCTCTTCTTATATTGGAGGCACTGTATTCAGGAAATTTTGGGGTTTTGCTATGTTGCACCCCCTGACGAGTAACTGTGCCAAGTTTGAGTTGAATTATGTATGCAGCAACCTAAGGAACGAAGAATTAAGGACGTAATATAGAAGAGCCCCATGTCTATTCACACTTGATAGAACCGTATAGGTGACGAATGAAAATCAATGATGCAAAGAAACCAACTGTCCCCAACATAAGAAAGATGCCATAGCAGATGCAAGCCATGTAGCCAAAGAAGAACGATATTTGCAATAAACCAGACATATCAGTTCTTGTAAAGCAGTAGTGGAAGCAGTAGCCATAAATGTACAAGCCCGTTGATCCACCACGAAGAAATGATCTGTGAAAATGAAGCACCCCGATTAGGAACAGTCAATGCATACAAGCACATGATATCCCAATTCAAGAAACAGATCCTAGTCAAGAATGTAAGCAAAGAGGTAAACATTTTTGAAAGGGATTGTTAACTGTCAGAAGCTCAATCTCATTTTACTCCCACTGCTCCAGGCAAAATGTCCACACTTGAAAGTCTTAACTTCATAATTTACTTCTAGTACATTATATTTTTTATTGAGTTGTACTGAAACTATAAATCTTTTTCTATAATATGCGAGAAAACTATCATATTTGGAACATGAAAGAAAATTTTGAGAAGAAAAAACAAATTTTCGTAGTTTAAATTTTGAAACTCGTCTTTAAGTGAAACATCTCAAAATAGATAGTGTAGTATTTGCCCAGAACTAAGGTATATAACATATGTTAGAGGTCGTTCGCTAATTTAGTAACTTGCCTCCAAATTTGTATGGATAAATACTCAGGCTTTCAAACATATCCCCGTCCCGGTAAAAAGAAGCATTCAAAGTTGCCAAACCTTTACTTTCGCCTGATTCTTGCACAATTAATGCTTTGCATATGAACTTAAGAATGGGTAGAGAAAGTATCATTTAGAGTTGTAAGATTTCTTGCTCTTTCAAGAGAAAGTACAACTAGATTAGCAATCTGCGCGCAGAATTTTAATAGACACCCAAACCCAAAATAAAGAAAAGAAAAGCAACCATAGAAATTAACGCACCTCCACCACCATTCATAATCTTCGGCTGCAAGCTGAGAGTATGTCAAAGCCACATTCACAAAAGCTGTTACAATCTGAAGAATAATGAAGACAATGCAGAGAAACCCATAAACGGTGTAAATCCTGTGACCCCATACAGTGCTGAAAATGTAGTAAAGCTCAATGTAGATAACGCTGAATGGCAGAATTCCTGCTATTGCCATTTGCGGAAGAATACCCATGTACCAACGTGATCGTGGAATCTCTCTAGGACAGTTGGTGGTGCGGCATGGAGCTTGAAACTCAGACTTGCTATTTTTCCCAGCAATCCCACCCAACAAAAGTAATGGTGATGCTAAAAATGTCAATAAGAGAGATATTACCAGAATCGTACCCAATGGTAGTGCTGCAGTTGCTCTGTATGCAACTGCAATAGTATTAAGAAAGCAAAACGTAATCAAGAGAGGCCCACAAAATAGGCTTCCAGTCAGAAACAAGTTCCTCACCTGTCAAGGTAAACATTGAATGATCTGATTAGTCTAGATAAACTAAGAAGCACAAACACAACAACTTCTAATTCACACATACCCAGTTACTTCCTTCGAACTGATGGTAGAAAGAAACTGACACGTATCCCGCAATCACTGAAGTAAATGCGTATATAATGACAAGTGTTTGCAACAGAACACCTCGGTCATAAGGATGGAAAATGCCCACAAGTGCAAGTATTATGATGAATAGCATACTGCAATAATCAAAGATGAGGGTCAAACATGAATATTGACTTGCAAAATTCATTTTTCAGGTTTCTGGACCAACAAGAGTTTTCAGTAAAATACCAACAGCATGCATAAAAACAAACAAATAAATCCATAAAATACTAGCAGCATGAATAACTGGGTACCACAACCAAGAGCTGCAGCAAACAATGACTTGTATTTTGGGAACCTAAATACATCCCCATGAATGTACTTCCAACCTCTCCCTTCTTGGTTGTCAGCCAATTCCTCGTCATTCACATACCTGTGAATAGTATAATGATCTTAGTATATGAGGGGGAAAACGGATGAGAATGCAGTGTCCTTTGCATGCATAAATACTTACTTGGAAATATCCTCCTTAATCACTCGCACATAAAACATCAGCAGACCACCAATTAAGATGAGAACTTCTGCACATGAAAACAGAATTGAGGACCGGTGAATACGTGAGTGGTGCGGCAACATCGAGGACTGCGTGTACCTCTCCATTCTCTTATCAAATGGAATGTCTGTTTCCTTCCATTTCACAGTGTACATGAACTTTATATCTACTTCCTTATCCTCAGTTATGTCTGTTACGGAGTGCGGATCCATTCGAGAAGTAATCTCGATTACTTGTTCCTTATTATGAAGAACTTCAAAAAACATATGATTGAAAATAAAAAATCTGTGATCATTCCTTCCTTCTGTTTGCTCATGCTTTATTTTTCCCATGAAAGTCCAAGTTGGCAAGTCATCAAATAACATTTGTGTATAATAGTCCTGTGCAACTGCACTTCGGAACTGAGACAATTCTTCACTCTTCATCCTCTTTCTGCATATGACGTGCGCTTCCTCGTCCTTTAGGAAAATAATCTTATATGGAGCAGACATAAGACGATCTCCATTCAATGCCTCACCTAGGGTAAGCTTCTTTTGTTTTACATCAGCTGCCATTGGACCAACCCAAAAATTATGAGTCAAGAAATAGAGTTTTAGAGAGATGAATCAAAAAGCTTTAGGAATTTAAAAGACGAAAGACCTGGCAAACAGAAGGGGAATTCGTAATAAGCGTACGTTTCACTGCAATAAATACGAGGTCAGAAATAGAAAAAAAAAAATTCAAGATCTAAAAGAACCACTCCTCTCTATTCTTTAACATCAAACAACCTAGGTACATAAAGTAAACAGTTTCTACCAAAATAATAATAATAATAATAATAATAATAATAATAATAATAGTAATAATAATAATAATATAATAATAAAAAATGAAGTAAAGAATATTAAACAACTATGTTACCAGGACTCGGCTATAAGGATACAATCTGGACGGATCCCGTGTTGGATCTTCAAGAATTTTAAAATTTTACAGATAATCCAGTGTACAACAACCACACACACGCATATTGTGTCATGTGGACACGTACTTTGGCAAAAGTAGAGGGTCGAGGTAATATAGGTAAATACTGAACCTCCTAGAGGAACACAATAAAAAGCTTACAAGATTCACATGCAAAATAGAGCATTGTTTCTAAAACAGTAGATAGATGACCACAGAAAGGATTTTCTTTTTTGACACATTTTGGTCATTTTAATTAAACGTTTACTGAAGACCTACACACTTGTACTCCTCCATCCCAATTTGACTTTTTTTGGTCATTGAGATTCAACTTTGACCAAATTTTTACACAAATCTACCTAATATTATGAATTTGTAAAAATAGTTATTGATTGTTTACTTAATAATGTTTCAATAGCTATTTTTGTAATTTCATAATATTAATTAAAATCTTGTCTATATTTGGCAAAGTTGAATCCAGTTGACCAAAAAAGTCAAAGTGGGAAGGATCTTTTTGGGACAGAGATAGTACTACTTGTTTTTACATAAATACAAAAACCAAAATTCATAGTATATTGAAGCTAGCTTGCAATGTTAAAATTTATCACCTGAAAAGAAACGACGTACGTTAAAACTTGATTTGATTTACTTGCATCGTGACTTAAAAAAAAGAAAAGTGGACTCTTTGATTGAAACAAAGAGGGGTAGTTCACTTGGAGATGAGGAAATATACCTAGGATTGTGAAATGGGCCAACCTTGTTGGCATAGAAAGGGATTAGGTCTCCAGGTTTATAGCGGTGATAGGCATCTGATGGACTTCCACAGCACGTGATTAGAATGGTTATCACAAGAATTACCGAAAGCTCCACCATTTCGTCAGATTTTCACTAAATAGAAAACAAACTTAATCAAGAATACAACTTTAAGGATAGATAACTTGGAAACAGCCCTGTATCCAATATTGAACTTCTTTCATTGCATGAAAACATGGTACTTGTTCTCCAACAATGTTAAACACCAAAGACACAATTAAAAATTAAAGGATGAAGGAAAGAGGAAACTTCTTCTTTTTAAAATCAAAACTTGTCGAGGCATCTCACTCCACATGTGAAACATGTAGACTTACACACATAATGAGTGTCTTCTATGAAATTTCAAATGGGTTATTTACAACCCAGCCAAATTCAGCAATGAACAAGAAAAGAATTACTCCCTCCTTCCCAAAGCGTCGATTTTCCTTATTGAAACGCTAAGGTAAGACATTATCAATTACTTCCTCCCTCACTCATTTTGTTGACGTTTCTTCTTTTTGACACTCATTTTGGAACGGAGTGAATACTATTAAGCATAGACTTTTTGTGTTATAGATTGTAATTTAAAACTTTATAAGAACATTAAGTAAGCTCTCAGTAACAACTTTTACAAATTTGCAACAAGTCAATTTTTATAAACTGTCTGGTATAATGCTCGATATAAGTCAAATTCTAATATCAAAATATACAGACTTGACATGACATGAAATTTTTGGGGCTTCAGGGTAACTTCATTCATTGCATTAATGGTCTAAATTATGCGACTTCAATCATGTTTATTTTGAGCTAGGTAAGAATCTGATGTATAGCAAGCACGTTTCAAAAATTTTGATCAAAATCTAAATAACGTTGACCAAAATAAGGTCGGACACCCATTTTCAGACACAGGGAAAACCGGAAAACTAACTCTCGATCAATTCAGCCAGAGTTGGGCTGTAATCCTGACTTCAGCAAGCAATTCGGAAAGTTGGAAACTAAGTACCCAACTCAAATCAACATTTGCCCCCAATTTCTTCGCGGTACGGAAACAATGACAATAATACATGGAACAAATTAATGGCTGCCACTAAGAGAAAGCAAAAGTACCTTATAGCTTGAGTAGTCTGCTGTTGAAATGAGAGTGAGGATGCTTATGGATGGTCCTTAGCTATTACAATAGTTTCTTGATGAGTTCCCGGAGAGCACTGCTGACAATAATCGAAGGGAACTGTCCAGAAAAGAAAATACTTCCTCGGTCCGGAAAAAAACATAAAAGTCGTCTTATTAATATTTTGTTCATATGGAGCCATTCAAGTTGGTTTTTTTAAATAAAAATGGTCATTTCGTTAAATACTTCTAATTTTGATTCTAAAGTGTTGTTCTTCTTTTGCTTGCAACCTTGATATTATTAACTAAATGGATTTGTGTGTATACTGCGTGAAATTTATTTATATTTTTCAGATTTTAGAATTTTTATATTTTTTTCACATTTTTTAGTTTTAGTTTTATATCATAAATAGAATAAATAATTAAGCAAATAATGTCATACATTATTTTGTGATCAACATACTAATAGTGGTAGGAGTAACTTGATCTAATTAAAATTAATTCTTCTCATAAGCATTTCATAAGCAACTTTGCTGGTAAGTATGAGCAAACTTCTTTGATACAACTTAAGTCTTCAAAGCCTGCTGTCAGCAGACTCTGTTTTATACTTTTTTGCGTAAAAATGTCAGTTATATTTTAGATATATCCGATAAATTAAGATACTTTATTTGAACAAAAAGTTAAAAGGCTACTGATTTTATCAATTGGTTTAGGGCACACAGTGACGACATATCACATGCATTGCCCGTCTTACTCTTCATTTTTTTAGTATCAACAAACGTACCTTTTACTTGAGATGCTACATATTCCATTTTCATTTTTATTGTCTATTACAAGATATGCGGACCAAGGACTGTACTTGATATTGAAAAGTTAAAGTGTACCATTCATACATTAAATACTCCCTCCGTTTCGATTTAATTGTCCGCTACGCATTTTCATAGTATTTAAGAAAAGCAAATCTTGTGGACACAAATCAATAAAAAGTGGGTCCAAATGAAATTTGTGGCTACAAATCATTTGTCCTATTCTCAAATGAGAAAGTGGACAATTATTTTGAAACTTCCTAAAATGGAATAGTGGACAATTAAAATGAAACGGAGGGAGTATCAAGTTTCAACTTTACATACTTTTCTCCACAGAATTTTCAATCGGCAAAAGTGTTTCTCGTCTATAAAAGAAATACTCAAGAGCTTAAGGAAACATGAGACCTTACATTCTGAATTACCAAGCGAGAAAAAAACACAAAAGTCTTTGAATAATATTTTTCAAAATGTTCTTACGACGTCCTTAGTGAGAAAAAAATATAAAGCATTTTTTATTAATCTCCCTCATCTCGTATTTTCATGAGAGTTCTTGTAAGTGATTTAAGAGTGATTCTTTGATATCATATTACCAAAATTATATCAAAGAGTAATTAAATTTTAGAATATTTTTTTTTATAAATTCAAATCGGTCATCTAGGATTTGTTAGTTAAAATAGATTTTAGCAAGACAATCTGTGACAGTCCTATCAAACTCAGATTTGTCTCTTTTAACACTCCGAATATCCTTAATAAAATCTTTTCAAGGCTTGATAGAATATACCGGGTTCGTCTTCAAAGGGAGCCCCATCAGATGACTCATAGCTAAATATATAGCGACAGATTTGGCGTAATTAGCGATAAATCCGTCGCTATTTAACAATAAAAAAAACCGTTGCTAATTTCATCGTAGCTATTCAAGACTTTTTTTAGTGGTGTATAGAGCAATAATATTGCTATAACTTTTTCATTACTTATTTCAGAACTAAACATCCCTTTTCATAGTGGTTAAAGAATACTGAATCGACTATTCGCAAAACACAAATGTATTCAATATATTACACAATTACATATAATACACAATTGTTAAATATTTTACTAATTTTAAAATACTCATATTTCTATTTTATTCCATTTCAAAATACCAATACTATTTTCACTATTCAATTTAATACACAAATTAAATTATTTTCATCATATTTTCCTCCCAAAACTCAATTCCAAGCTTCTCAGTAAACATCGAATAGTGCACGATGGAAAATAGCGAACAATTTCAAGCTTTGCATCTCCAAAGTAATCACGTTCTTCCAATCCTGTCGTTCCAAAGACCCTTCCACGCTCCCGCATTATCCTGCCCTTTTGTTTTCCCTACTATCATCACCCGATGCCATTGATAACTATGATCCCAATTGACTTACACACCATCCCCATCTCTCTTCCTTCAACCACTACGTGCTTCACCCGCTGCAACAAAATATGTACACAAATTATTGAATCACTTTCAGAATTGAGATGAATCAAAGCTTACTTGGTTTCCCAACCATAGAATGACATAAGGATCACTCATCATCATATCAGAAATAGCTAGGTTGGTGCCTTTGACCACATTCACATTTATCACTCCAACAAATTCGATCATATATACCTGCCTACAGAATGCATATTAGAGTCCGTCGGTATACTGAGCGCCTAGGCACTCGGTATATTAGGAGCATCTAATGTACATAAAGACTATAAATTATGCATATAACATAAATATAAAATGCACGTAAGTTATACCATTAGTATGTTCATAATTATTATGTGCATTTTATATCACATTATGTGCATAATTTATAGCCTTTATGTGCATTAGGCGCTCCTAACACACCGAGCGCCTAGGCTCTCATCAGATTTTGCCTATTAGAGTATCAATAACCGGAGCAGGGCATTCCAAAGAGGCATGCATAAGAAACTAGTACTGCTGATGCACTTGTGTGTTGAGATGACTGCCGCAACGAATCTCTCCGTTTCCATAGGGGTTGTGATCCCCGTGGGAGAAATGGGAGGTGAGGTGGTTCCACCGGTGGTGGGGTGGGACGAAGAAGACGGTTTGGGGGAGGAGATTACTAATATAGGGTTGAAATATATTTTTTTTAGTTTTTATTCAAAAGGGCATTAAAAACTTTTAAAAAATATTATTTTTGTCACAAGAGTTTTTGTATTAAACTTAGCACATGTATGATTTGTAAATAGCCGCGCTCTCAAGAATACTAAGACTACTTGCTAACTAACTACAAAGAATTTCATTATTTAAAAAAAAACTTCTTTTTGCAATTTTTATCGTCGGTTTTTTATCTGATCTGCATCAATTTATACTTTTTGTCGGCAATATTCACCGGAAGAATCGATAATCTTGCGTAAAAGTCAATGATGAAGTGAATTTCATTACAACCTTATTAATTGGTCCTAACAGGGACCC
>JAOWAN010054908.1:0-26678 GCA_028566635.1 Lobelia cardinalis
AAGGTACGCTTTACTACGCATTACTACCCACTTACTCTGTCTCTAAACTCTCCCGTGAACTTGAGCACTTACTCTCACGCCAGAGCGGTTTAGCAGGGACACCCCCCTGCCCGTAACGGTGTTTCTTTGTTCCACAGGTCCTGTAGCCGCCGTGACCGCCAACCGCCGTCGCCTAGCTCGCCGGAAAAAGTGTGCATCATAGACATTTAACAATAATGTACTTACAAATAATTTTTTTCATGGCTTTATAACAGGAAGGTATCCGCCAATTTTCTCAAAAAGGGCAAAGCAGTCATTTACTATTTCAAGAACTCTGTCGGAAGCCTTTATCCTGAAGTGATCCGTTCTCTTCATCAGAAGGCTTGCACGCTCAAGGTTACCGATGGAGTATTCCGTTCGAAACATTATTCAATTTCAAAAATTTCCTTGGCGTTTCTCCCATGATTTGAAATTCAAATTATCTTCTAGAAGGAGTAGTACACAAGGAGACCTGTCAACAATTATACAGCCTAGTACAAGCGCAATCATTGACACAGATTATTTCCATCGAATGACAGCACAAAAGAACAAATTCTATTACAGATTTCTCAACAACTCAACTCAGCAATCGACACGTGTCATCTGAGCAGATTCCTTGAAGTCCTCCGATCGCAGACACTGCCTATAAATAGAAGAGGATTTCCAGACTTGAAGCTTTGGTTGAAATACTGAGTAGTGATTAACTCAGTTCCTAAGTTCTCATAGTTTTGAGACTGAGTTGATCATTGAGATATATGATCTTTTTAGAATTCAACCATAGTGTTACTAAGCCAAATATGTGTCTAGTCTTTTATTGGAATCACTAAACACTAGGACAACTTCCCTCAGTAATATCGAAGAAGATCGTTTAGTAAATTGTAAGCACACACAAGTGTATACACATAGCTGCATGCACTCAAAAAACACAGGTCAAATTGTATGACTTGACATCATTGAGTGTTTCGTTTGTTTTTCCGTTTAGTTCGAATAACAGTGCGGTTATCTGACACCATAATAGATTAGGAGAATATAGTGGATCTTACTCACAAATTCAAATCTGACCAGCTTGGTAGAGCACTAGCCAATTCATCGGTGAACCTCTATAAATACTTGTGTGATTTACTTTTTACTTTCCTTACTGTTTCTTGATTTATATTTATGTCTGGTCTCTCTCAAATCTTTTAAGGACCAATAGACTTCAGTTTTTCAAAGGTATTCGTTCTGGTATAAGGGCAAAATTGATTTCTTCAAAACATAATACTTTACTCAAGATAAAAACTCAAACGTTTTTGTTGTACTAAAACCTCTTCATTAATTCAAAGGTGAGAGTTTTTAATTTGAGATATGTTTTAACAAATAAATTTTAATTGGCTATTCACCCCCTCTAGTCTATATTGTGCTAAGTGAGACCAACAATTTGTTTCAGAACCTAACAAGCATTCTTGAAAATTATTTTCATTTAGCCTCACAGCTAAAATGTCTGATCCAACAGCTTTAAATGCTAGCCTTGTACCTATACTGGGTGAGAACTGTTTCTCTATGTGAAAAATAAGAATCAAAAGGTATGGTCCTTAGACAAAAGAATTCCAGAATGTCTAACTCGTGGTCTATTTTACCCTACTAAGATTTATATAGGTATTCCGCCATTAGAACATCCTGAGGATGTACCCTACCCTACTGCTGGAGAAATCATGATCAAGCCTAAAGCAAAATAATCTGAGGAACACAAGACACTGGACTCTTTGAATAGGAGAGCCGTTCACATCCTTTTTGTTGTTGTTTATGATGCTTCATTTGAGCAGATAGTGATGTGTGAGGTAGCAAAAGACACCTGGGATGAACGCTGAGAGTAATTTGATGGTGATGCTGTGTTGAAGGACTACAAATTGAACAACTGCATCCTTACTTTTGACATCTTCAAGAAGGATCCAAAAGAAAACCCCAGAGTCATCGATTCACCAAGGTAATTAATTATAGTAGAGCTCTTAGTAAATTATATATTTGCAAAGAAATCAACATGAGATTTCTTAATTGTTTAGGTATTGCTTGGCATGTGAAAGTTACTACTTTGAGAGATTCAAAATATTTGAATGTTATGACCCTGAAAAACCTAATTTCTAATTTCACCACATATGAGAGTGTGCTCAAAATGCTTCAGGAGTTAGAAAAATATATGAAAACTCTTTCTTTACATGCACGCCCTGAGTCTTCTTCAAGTGCTCTGAATCTGTCAGATGACTCTAATAGTGAGGATGATGAAACTGCTTTTATGGCCAGGAAGTTTTCCAAATATAGGATTTTTTATAAAAAATTTAAATCAAAATAAAATCATAAGTCGTCTAGTTTTCAAAAGTTCTCTGGAAGGCCTTATCATACGGCTTCCGTTTCAAAAAATGCCTTCAGAAGACTTATTGTGTTTTAACTGCAGAAAACATGATTAATTCTCTTCAAGATGTCCTCAGCCCAAATTTGAATATTTCAAAAAAGAAGTCTCCTAAGTTACAAAAACAGAAAGGTATGGTTGCCAGTGAGGAACCAAATGAATTACCTGTCTGGTGTGAAACTGACTCAAAAAATGAGCAAGAGAACTTTGCTAAAGAGACTGAAACTGATCTTATGGTAATCTCTGAAGCTGACATAACTCATACCAAATTTTTCAAAAAGAAACCCTACTTCTTTGATCCTTCAACAAATATTTTGGAGAAAATCATAAAAATCTTTAACTGTGGTGAATTCATGGTCTATAAAACTGGAGACAGTTCTTACACTCATCTTCCACCCATGAATCCCTTGTCTAAACCAAAAGTGGTTTTTAATCCAACGGAGGGAAAATGTGAGGTTTTAAAGAAAGCTAAGGCCTAGGGATCTACTGTTTCTGAATATGTTCCAATGAAAGTATTTGAGGAGATGAATGAAATGTGCAAAGAATTTGAAAAACTTCAAGTTTTGAACAAAAGACTTTTACATGACTTGCAACTGTCCCAATCCTCCAACTCTGCTCTAAGTCTTGAAGTGGAAATACTAAGGACATACTTGGAAGAGTTTAATTTACTCGGAGATGAGAAAATTATTTTTGAGATTCTGAGTGGAAAGCTGAATGCTCAGCTTTAGAGTAAACAGAAGACTATATTGGAGATGTCTAACGCTCTAAGGTATCTGAATAACTCTAAGACTGCAGTTGAAGAACTTTTAGAAAGGCAAAAATCTTACAGTGACCATATTGCTCTTGGCTTTAAAACGTGCTGTAAGGATGAAGCAAGTAGTTCAGATAACAAACAATCAACAAGATGTAACTATAGTTTCTCTAAGGAACTTTTCCCTGAGGTAACTCATGACCCTGCGGGGAAGGATTATTCTAAAGTCCAACATGAGTACCCTAAGAGAACTGGCAAGAAGAAAGGAAATAATCAAACCAAGTTGGGTGTGTCAAGTGACAAGGCCTCCGATGATAAGCTTCCTAACGGCAAGACTTCCATCGGAACCCTTGCTCCAGTAAAGGTTTCCGATATAGCCAGGGCTAAGGAAAAGTCAAACATCAAGAGGTCCTCTGTTTATAAGATCAACAAAGTGAAGTTTGTCCCTGCCAGGGATCCTGAAAAAGGGAAAGGACCCATGGTTGAAATTGAGGAACCTTTTGTTGAAATGCAGTCAACTCAACAACCTAAATTTCTATGTTGTTTTTTATGTGGTGATAGTTTCCATCAGACCATAGATTGTCTTGAGAAGCTCAATCCTGAACCCTCTATGAAGGAATCTTCTAATGGACGCCAGGTATGGGCTCCCAAGGATAACTAATCTCTTTGACCCAAAGAATAATAAAGGGGACCAATAAACTATTTTATTTGTAGGTCTGCTTTATGGCACTGGAGGAGGTATCCGATAAATGGATACTGGACAGTGGATGCTCTAGTCACATGACTGGTTTCCCTCAACTTCTTTCCAACATTGTTAGAGTAGAAGACCCCTCAATAATAAGTGAATGCCTATGATTTACGTATGTTCTTCCGTACATAATGCTTACATAAACTGGCCACATAGTGGATAGTTCTATAAAACTAAAATAGCACATCGAAAGAAAACCTTTTCGATTTAAGAAAAAAGAAGATATAGTTTCATAGATTAAGGGTCGACATATCGTTAATAAGATGGTTATATGAGAACTTATACATAATTAACCTGCACTAGTAATCATAGATGTTTCGGTCTATGTTAATATACGAGGTATGGACTACTTGTCAGCTAAAATAGTATTCTTGATCAGTAAATATTGGTGTTTCACTTGTATTATTGGTTGATTGTTGATATAATTGACAACTAGTAAAAGTCAGAACTCTAGGATCCTTTAATTATATTATTATCATTTCTCAAAGTGATTTCTATTTATTTATAAAATTTAGTGATTTCTTAGTTATAATCCAATTAAATGTCATTATAATTACAGTTATCATTAGAATTAAGGTTATTTCCTATGGATGTGATACTCTACTTTTTCTATATTATAAAACACGATACTGTGCACTTGTAGTAATTTATACGCATAACCAACGCATATTAGCGACATTTGATCAGCAAGCATTGTTTGTTGCTGAAGTTTCCTTATGCTTGCTTAAGCTTCCCTATTTCAGTTGTGATGTTCTAAGATTAGCCCAAAAACTTGCTTAAGGCTTTAAGCACGATGTCCACGCATTGTCTTAAGCACTGATTGAGCGATATGAGAGATTCTAAATACTGTTATAAACTAAGGACCCATGGTATAATTTTTTAGAAAGAGGGGTCCAAAGTCTATTAGCAAAATTGAATGAGCTTAAATAAATTAAGAATATTTGACTAATACGAGAAGGAGCGCGCACGTCATTCCATACCTTGTAATCTATCCTAGTCCTAATTCGACGTCCCGGGAGAAATATTTTGGAAAATGGGAGATGGAAAGGGGGGAAGCTTTGAGGTGTATTCATGACGACAATTGTTGCGTTCATGGAATAGAATATGTTGACCCATACGAGGTAGGGGGAAGAATAAGGGTGTTTAAGTGAGACATCTATTTAGGGTATTAATGAAAATGATATCGATTTAAAACAATGTAGGGAGTAGGATGTAAGAATATGACTACGTAAAAATAACACGTAAGTGAAAGAAAATAATTTTTTTAAGGGTCAGATCACGAATGCGATATTGTGACAGATCGTTGCTGACGGTACTATTCATCATATTAGATAGACTAGATGAGTTATATGATTTTTTATGTTAAATGACAAAACTACTCTCACATTCACGTGGTTTCTCTTTCTAATGCAAATCCACATAAAACTGCCCCTTCCCCTTCCCCGTCCACAATCCCTTTTTATTCCTCCCCTATCTCAACTTGGCTTCCATGGTTGGAGTATATTCTTGCTTTCAGAACATAACTCTCAAAATCAATCAATTTTCCAAAATAAACCCATTTATCAAAATTCACCCATTCCCAAGAAATTATTTTTACCCATTTCTCAAAATCAACCCATTTTCCATCTCAACAATCGTTCCCTCCCCCTCTTTACTCACTGGTGCCAACATCGACCACTACCGAAATAAAAATTCAGAATCGATCTTTTCGTCTTTTCCTCTTTTCAAATTCATGTCCTTTTGTGACCCAAATGTTGTAGATTTAAACCCCAAATGATCATAGAACTCTCTACACACTCTCTTTCTCTCTGTTGCGCGGCTCTTATCATATCCATACCCCTCTCTCTCTCTAGAAGAGGAGAGGGAGAGGTAGATGGTGATGTATTTGTCAACGTAAACCTAGTGAGAGAGATCGGACTGGGGTTTACTTGGTGGGGTACTACAGCTGGAATATGTTTAGAGTATGCATACTTGGTGGGAAAATAAATGAAATTTGCGAAAACAATCACATTTGAAATATGTGTTGGTTGTGCATGTGGAGCAAAAGGATCAGCTACTGCGAATGGAGGCATCAGTCGAAGAAAAGAGAGTTGAAGGACCGTTAGAGGTGGCTAGGAGTCTGAGGCTAGTGAGGATCGGTTCGAAGAGCGTTGTCGGCGAGAAGGTCGACAATGTTCCGTGGATGTTTGCTGGAGCGACAACAGGTACACCATCGACTGTGCCGGTGGCTTTGAAGAAACAGGAGGATTGTTTTATGCGTGAGGGGGGAGAGAGAGAGAGGTTTTGTAGAGAGGGAAAAAGGGGGAGATAAATAGAGAGAGAAGGAAAGAGATTTGGGAATCTGAATTTTTCTGATATTGAATTTATGATACCGGTATGAATTATGATTGTATAGTCATCAAATTTTCAAAGTAGAATGGGTTTTGAATTTTATGGGAGTGTTTGTTTTCTATGGATGTGTTTGTGTGAAAAAAAGTGAATGGGACGAGGGTGAAAGTGAAAAGTAAGAAGGGAACGTGCATGACATTCCACATGAATCACTTTTTATTTTCGAAATAAAATTCTCCTTCTCTATCATTATTCTTTGAAAAGTGTAAGGAGTGGGTTATTTTATAACGAAAGAAAAAGAGAGAGAGAGAGGAAGGTTAGGGGAGAGAAATTTAAAAGGATATTAAAGTAGTGTGATGTGATATTATATATAATATAGATGTAAGGGTAATAGATGGAAAATAATAATTTTAGATGGTGATATATGCGATACTAGTGTATGTCCGTACTCGAGAGCACGACACGTGAAAATAAATAAATAAATAAATAAAGTTAGATGTTACAAAAGTTTGATTATAATTAAATTTATAAAAGATATTATAACACTGTTTACAAAATTGATTATACCTTAATCAATCGACATCAAGTAATTCTATTATATGCCGTATCTGCACAATATTCAAAGAAAAAATTAACTTAAACAATGAAAATAATTATTGTATTATAAATTTCATTATCCTAAGCTCCTTTAACGTTACTTCAACCACAGTTCTCGATCATGCATCACATTTGGTGCATGTCAAACCTTTTGCAAGGAGTTTAGCAGGGAGAGAGAGAGAGAGGTAAAAGACAAGAAATTCATTGTTCATCAACACTAAAAACCTCCTCTTCATGTAATATAAATAAAAATATAATATTTAATTTATGATCGCATATAATTGATATACTCTATATTTTTATATACCACAAAAGTAGACTTTTTGATCCAAACCTAAAACTTATTAAGTAAATAATTATTGTAACTATTTTTTTCGAATAAAGTGGTAAAAACGAAAAATAGACTTTCTACCTATGCATTGCCCACATGAAGGATTTTTGGATGTGTTTGAATGAGTGATTTATTGATTTGATTTTTAGGTTTTCGTAATGATTATAGTAAAAAGTAAGAAAGATATAAAAAAAAAATGTAAAATCAATAAGAGAAGGGAAAAAAAAAAAATCAGAAAACCTGGAAAAACACATTTATGATTTAGATTAAGGGCCCGTGCTATATTGTTTAAAACAAAACAAAAAAGCCTACTTTCAAACGGTGGCGTGAAAAAAAAAAAAAAAAGTTCCCCTCGCCCTCCGGACATCCAGAAAACTCCGAAGCACATTGTGGAAAAGGTGAAAGCATTTGAAACACTTCGTGCCAAGGAGTATATGATTTGAAATTTGAGCGGAACGCTTCCCCCCACCCACCCACCTCCAGTTTTCGAGCAGAGCGGTAGAGAAGGACCTGCGAATGCGATAATGGGGGAAACCGAAGTTAGCAAGGTCATAGATTTCGGAGAGCAGGAGGAAGTTGAAGGAAACCAAATCGTCAGTAGAAACTATCGTTTCATTGAAATTGGCGATCCAGTTCCCGTCAAACGCGATGTCGACTCCGAATACGATATTCAGAGCCCTCCTTCCCGCCCCTTGGCCGTCTCCGAACGCTTCGGAGTCCTTTTCGTAGCTCATTCCTCCGGTCAGTTCACTTTCTTTCGTTTCCGTCCCAAAATCTTCTTTCATGAATTGTTTGATTATTTTTTATTTCAGAGTTAGTTTAATACTAACCCACAGTGACTGTCACTCCAGTAATCCCTTTCATTGCTAGTTAAAGTTTAGTACTCGGCTACTTGTGGACGGTTACAGTAGTAATCCTTCTTTTCTGTTTCGGTGTTAGTTTAGTGCTCTAAACAGTTACAGCAGTAGTTCCTTTCGCTGTTAGGTTTAGTTGCTGACAGTTGTAATCCCTTTCGTTGTTAGTTTGGTAATCCCTTTCATTGTCAATTGAGTAAGTTCGGAGTCTGGTAGTAGTAGTCACTTCAGGTTTTGGTGTTAGTTTAATACTCCACAATTACAGTAGTAGTCTCTTTGATTTTACAGTGGTTTATTGTTTGCAGACGGTGACATTACTATATACCCTTTTCTTTTTGTTAGTTTGGTATTAGCAGATGCTAAAGTTGTAGTTAATCCCCTCCAATTAATGTTATTTTGTATTGCTGCTAGGGTTTTTTGTTGTCAGGACGAAAGATGTCATGCAATCTGCAGATGATATAAAGAAGGGAGCAAAGGGTTCATCAATACAGGAGCTGTGTGTGGTGGATGTTCCTATTGGAAAGGTGTCCATATTGGCATTGTCTGCTGACTCTTCAAGCCTGGCAGCTTCCATTGGCTCCCACCTTCATTTCTTTTCGGTTGCTGCTCTCCTCGATAAGGTACACTCTGCGTTTGTTGATAACTACTTTCTTAGGTGGACTCTGAAAACTCTTTTGATACTTGTAGTGGGATCGACTTTTATTTGAAGCAAGTTTTTAAATGTTATTACAATGGGTTGGTAGTATTTTCATTTCAATTTAGGATTTGTATCTCTCATCCTTTGAAATCTAGTTAAGTTTATATAAAATACTTTTTTAGTTTGAAACAAATTATATTAATTCGAGCTACATAACCACATTTACTAGCATGGTAAGTTGATTCTTTAATTTAGGACAGGATCGCAACTCCATTGATTTAGCTCATGGAGGGAAGTGGCTTTAATGACACTAAGAGTTTGTCATGAGAATAAACAAGTCATAGCAAGTTGATGTGATTGGGCCTATTAAATGAAATTGGTGTCAAACTGTGCATCTCTTTTTGGGATAGAGACGAGTCCACGAAAAGGGGAAACACATATAAATCAAGACTTGTAAAATACACACCCACACACTAAAAATAAAAGAAGAATTAAGCGAAGAACCTTATAATTGTGACGCTAAGTAGACAAACCAATCACAAAATAACTTGAGGTTTATTTGTAACTCTTATAAGTCCGAGCATTGCTTTTTTTCCATATGCATCAAGAAACTTATAAACCCTCACTTTCACAATATCTGTAAAAAAAATTCTCATAAAAAAATATATCGTGACATCAATGTCATTATGGGATTAGAAACCCAATCAAAATTGCAACCAAGCCTTCTGTATTGGAAAAGATAAACCTAAGCCTCCTTGCAAACTAGTCCTTAGTGTCCGAGTAGCCATGCAATGGAGGAAAGAGTAGTAATGGGGCTTGTGCGCACATAGCACTCATCGAAACTTAACTCTTGAAGTGGTGGTTTGGTGCCTACACTCATGTGTCTATTTGCATTTAAGGGTCTTAGGAAAAGCTTTATTTTTATAGGCACATTTTTGCTTTCCAAATGAATATAGGCAAAGCAGAAGTAATAGAGGTCGTGGATTAATATTGAAAGACATACAACCAATGAACGGAAGGCCTGAATTCATTAAGCATGCACAACATTAGTCCATAGAGGGTCCAAAATGACTAGGAGCCTAGTATCCGAAAGATGTTGAATCAACACTTGTTCCTCCATATTCTCTTTTACTGAATTTTGAAAAATAAATGAATTCCACAAAGGATGGATTTTGATTCACATAGTAAACTTATAAATATGAGTCGTATTCCAGGAAGATTTACTTTATAGATGTGAATAAAAAAGAAGTTTGAAAGAATCCTCTCTAAATTGAATACGCACTCATTAAGACAAAGAGTAAGAGGCCTAACTTTGCATCCATCCCATTAGATTATAGCTCAAATTCATTACGGATCAAAATTCAGCTGAATGTAGGAGGGAAAAAAAAGATAAAAACTAGTTCTTAGGTTAACAATTCATAAGAGCCTTTCCTTCTAGTTCATTTAGTTCTTGAGCTCTTTGTTTTCATCACTTTTAGATCTCTCTCAAGTTTATGCTGCAAAGTAATGTCCAAATCTATTTCAGTTGGAAAATTTGTGGGTTGGCATCCTAGTTTTTGTTGTAAGTTGTTTAGTAGTGGGACAAGTACATAAGGAGGACTAGGTGGGATTTGTCTTTATTCGGAAGTTAAGGACTTTGGAGGAGAAGTTTAAAGTTTGGAATATGGATGTTCATGGTAATTGTATATTAGAAAGAATGAGATCTTAACCAATGTGGTTGAGATTGATGGGTTAGTGGGCCTAATCTGAGGCTGTTTGGGAATGCAGCAGACTAGTAGTAGTCCTTAAAAATGTGTTCGAGTAGGTGTTTTTGAGGGCGGATACTAGTTGGTATCATAAGGCAAATGTGAAATAGATCAAGGTGGGGAATCATGGTTTTAAGTCGTTTCGCAGTAGCAAGAGTAGGAATTGGATAATGGAGACCGAGTTGGAGTTTGGTGTAGTTTTTAATAATCCAACGTAGGTGATCGATGAGGTTATTTGGCCTTTACGTCTGTGTTTTATTAGAATTGTTTGGAGGGACTGATGATAGAGAGGTTGGTTTAGACTCCGATTCCCTTATAGGAGCTCTTGGTTGGATAGGTTGTTTATGGAGGAGGAGGTGCGAGTTGCGATAGTTGAGATGGCAGGATATAAAGCACTAAACCCCATTGGGTTCTTGATGGACTTTTTCCGGTTTGAAGTCAGGGGAGGTGGTCAAGGGGGATTGAGTGAGCGTGCTCTTAAAATTCTACTATGATAGTACTTTATGTAAGAGCATTAATCTACCTTTTTGACCTTAGTTCCTCCAAACACAAGCCTTTCAGAGCGAAGGTTTCAGGCAAGTCAGCTTAGTCACTAACGTAGATAAAAAGTCATCGCCTAGGTATTATCCAAATGTTTGTAGGCTGTTTTGTGGGACACCGTTTCTGAGCCCCAAAGTGATAACATTAAACCCCCTCTCTACTTCTTTATTTTTTGTAGGTGGGGAGGGGGGGGGGCTTAAGAGTATTAATGCTTCAGTAGTTAATAAGGTAGTCGAGGATCTTGAGCAGTAGGATATGCCTTGTTGTAAAACTGGACTTCGAGAAGGTACTTACCTAGGTGAATTGTTGCTTCTTGGATCTTGTTATGGAGAGGGAAGATTTTAAGGTTAGGTGGTGTAATGGATTTGGGATTGTTTTCGGGAATCCTTCCTTCTCGGTCATAATTAATGAGCATCTAAGGTTTGGATTATGTGTTTTAAGGAGTAGTGAGACTCATGATCGTTTGTTTGTGCGTTCCATATACAGCAGCAAGAGTCGCTCAGATCTTTGTCGATAATATATTCATAGCATGGAATGCCACACTCAATTGTCAGCGACAGGGGACCCGGTCTTCATTAGCAATTTATGGCAGGAGCTCTTTCGTTTACAAGGGACACAATTTAACATGAGTACTGCTTTCCACACCCAGACTGATCGCCAGACCGAGGTGGTTAACCGGTGCTTAGGCCATGTGGCATGGCGTATTTGGAGATCCTTGTTTGGTGAGAGGATATGTGCTTGATTAGATATGAGAGTTTTGTCAAGGCTAAGGATGCTAGGATCTTGTGGAGCTGTGAAGTGTTTGGTTTGTTATGGAACATTTGGATAGAGAGGAATTCCTATATCTTAATTAGGGATCATGAATTATTATCTTCCATGCTTTGGGAGATTTATTTTCAAGCCTCTCTTTGGGGGCGATGTTTGGGAGCTTTTACAAGCTTGCCTTTAGGGACTTGGCTAGGACTTGGAAAGTTGCTCTATGCTCATCATAGCTTTAGCCTATATGTACTTTTGTTTTTTTGGCCGTCTTGGCTTTTAATGTTTTTGGTGGATCTCGGTCCACCTCTTTGTGCTATCATGATATCATCATCTTCCTAATAAATTTATTTTATCTATCAAAAAAGAAAAGAAAAGAATGCCTTAAGCGAAGGAATCCTCTCCCCCTTCCTTTTTTGTGTTAGGTGCAGATATCTTTAGTAAGATGTTTCCAATGTGTGAGAGGAGGTTGGGTTGATTGAGGAGTGTCCATCGCTGGTTAAGATAATGGTATAGAATCCGTTCTTGTCCAAGGGAAAGCTGGTGTTTTGAGAATATCCTCACTATTCTTCAGGTCCCCAAGGCCATCGCAGCTGATAACACGGAGGGTAGACTTGTACTCAGCTCTTATAGTGTATAGAGTGCGTTTCACGTATCGGTGGGAGTAAGGATGCAGTTCCATCGTGGTGATATGGGGTGCTTGTCAGCTTATCCTCGAATTGTATGGTTCACAAGCTGCCTTTAACGCATATCTGGGATAGGATGGTCTGTATGGCTCCCCTTTGATGGCACCCCATTTCAGAGTTGCAAAGGGATGTAGTGCTTTATTTTGTCTTTAGCTAGTCTTTTTTTTTCTTATCTTAATGTATATAAGTTAGATTTGGTCCAAAGATAGGTTAGAGAGAGAAAGTAAATCTGAGAGAGAGAGAGAGAAAATCGTTTTTGTATATTTCTTATAATGAAAATCATATACTCACATCTCTACTTCTACCCATATACACATAGTACACTAAGCCCCCTTGAGATAAATACTATACAATACTAACCCTTTATTCTCATTACTTCTAACACTCCTCCTCAACTTGAAGCAAAGATAGATATCTATCATGGCCAACTTGCTTATAATGAGAATAAAGACTTTACTACTAAGGCCCTTAGTTAAGACATCAGCTAATTGATCGCCGATCTTTACATAAGAAATATAAAGAAGACCACTAGAAATCTTCTCCTTGATAAAGTGCCGATCAATCTCGATATGCTTCGTCCGATCGTGTTAAACCGGATCATGGGTAATGCATATAGTTGCTTTGTTATCACAAAGTAACTTCATAGATCCGGTCGGTAGAAATCCTAGTTCTGCAAGAATAGAACGAGTCTGCATGAGCTCACTCACACCCAAAATCATAGCTTTATACTTTGCCTCAGCACTGGACCATGCAACTACGACTTGTTTCTTCCTGCGACAAGTTTTCTCAAACGAAGGTGCAATAGTTAGAAGTGGAACGCCTACCATCCAACGACCTAGTCCAATCAGAATCAGAATATCATTGGACATCTAAATGATCGTGAGGTTCATACAACACACCTTTTCCCGGTGTAGCCTTCAAGTATCTCAAGATGCGATAAACTGCATCCATGTGAGGCTCACGGGGATCATGCATGTATTGACTTACTACACGAACAACATACACAATGTTAGGTCTTGTATGTGCAAGGTATATAAGTCTTCCAATTAACCGTTGGTGCTCTCCTTATCAACCTCGGTGCTTACACCTCAAAGAAGCTTCTGATTACCTTCAAAAGGTGAGTCCGTTGGTTTGCATCCCAACATTTCCGTATGAGATAGAAGATCAAGAACATACTTTCGTTGAGAGAGAAAGATCCCATGAGATGATCTTGCAACCTCAATCCCAAGAAAGTACCGTAACGGACCCAAGTTCTTGATTTCATACTCAGCTGCCAAGTTTTGTTTGATTGAGCTGATCTCATCCTCATCATCACCTGTCACAATGATGTCATCGACATACACAATCAAGACTGGAATTTTGCCCCCTTATCTCTTGACAAACATGGTATGATCAGAATTACTCTTCTTAAACCCAAACTTGATTATAGCACCGTGAAATCTTTCGAATCAAGCTTTAGGAGACTGTTTCAGCCCGTACAAAGTCTTCTTGAGCTTACAGACTTTGCCTACTGTGATGTGAGATGAGAACCCAGAAGAACGTCCATATAGACCTCCTCCTCTAAGTAGCCATGCAAGAAGGCATTCTTCACATCCATCTGTTGAAGATTCCATCCTAGATTTGCAGCACATGAAATTAGGATCCGAATCGAGTTCATTTTTGCAACGGGAGCAAAGGTCTCCTCATAATCAATCCCATAAGTCTGTGTGTATCCCTTAGCAACAAGTCGTGCTTTATACCTTTCTTGTGACCTATATGGCTTATACTTTAAAGTAAATACCCACTTGCATCTAACAATTTTCTTGCCCGAAGGAAGAGTCAAGAGCCCCCATGTGCCACTCTTCTTCAGAGCATTCATCTTTTCAATCATAGCACTTTTCACTTCGGATCAAGTATTGCCTCTTCACAACTTTGAGGAATAGAAGCAGACGACCAAGTGGAAATAAATGCACAATAGGAAGGAGAAACATAATCATAAGAAACAAAGTTAGAAATGGGATGCCGAGTACATGTTTTAGTACCCTTTCTAATGGCTATAGGAAGATCAAGGTCCGTAGGATTACCGATTGTATCGAATGAAAGAGCTACGGGTGACGGACTAACTTCCGGATCAGAAAATTGAGGGGGTGAAGTAGCATTTCCATGTTGTCTGCGGAAGTATGTCATCTGGCCTATCAAGTTTGCCAATCGGCTCCACATTCAGTGGTTCATACCTCTCCTCCTGTCTAGGAGAATCCTACGGTATACAAAGAGGAATAGAAGAAAACTCCATGTTCATTCCTTAATTATCCCTCTCCTCTCGAAGGGGAGAACATGAGTCTGAAGAGTAATAAGGGGTTGACTCCCAAAAAGTGATATCACGGCTAACAAAAACTCTACGAGTGGGAGGATGATAAGATTTGTACCCCTTTTGAGTTGGAGAATGTCCAATAAAGACATATTTAAGGGTGCGGGGATCTAATTTTCCACGTAAAGGAGTCGAGTTGTGAACAAAACAAAGACATCCAAACACCCGAAGTGGTAGATGGTGCATTGAAGTGTTAGGGAGAAAAGATGCTGGAGTCTTAAACTTGAGAACGGTAGAGGGTAGACGGTTTATTAAATATGAGGCAGGTAAAGGAACATCGCCCCATAGAAACTAGGAACATGCATGGTAAACATGAGAGACCTAGCAACTTCTGATAGATGACCTTTCTTCCTCTCTGCTATCCCATTTTGTTCGGAGGTTTTAATATAAGTTGTTTGGTGAACAATGCCATTGTAAGACAAGTAAAACTCAAAACCCCCCTCGGTATACTCTGGACCATTATCACGACGTAAAACTTGGATAATACCATGCTATTGTGTATGAATCATAGTATGAAATAATTTAAAGCATTTAAACACTTCGTTTTTATGACGAAGCAAATAAATTCAAATAAGACGTGTATGACGATCAATAAAAGTGACAAACTATTTATAACCAGACCGATCAGAAACTCGAGATGGGCCCCACACATCAGAATGAATAACAGAAAATGGAGTCGTGCTTTTTTGATTACTAATAAGATAACGGGAACGTATGTGTTTGGCTAATCACATGGTTCACAAAGAAAATCAGACCTACTACATTGTCAAGATAAAGTAGGAAAGAAATGTTCCCAAACACCAAAAGAGGGGTGGCCAAACCGTCTATGCCATGAATGCAAAGGCTCTAAGGTAGAGCTAGTAGATACTTAGGTATAGGTGGAGATGTAGAATCACTCTCAAAGATATACAATCCATTGCGAACTTTAGCCCCACCAATCGTCTGCCCTGGTCGCTATGTCCTAAAAAACACAATGAGATGGAAAAAATGTCACAGAACAATTTAGAGACTCGGTAAGACGCTTAAGAGATATAAGATTTGAGGTAAAAAAAATGGAACATGTAATACGGAGTTCAAGGTTAATTTTGGAGAACAACGAATAGAGCCCTTCCTAAAAATAAATGAGAGGCTTCCATCGACAACTCGAACTGTAGCCTGTTCAGATGTATATGAGCTAAACAAGCTAGAAGAATGTGTTATATGATCAGAAGCATCGAAATCGATGATCCAGGAGCTAGAAGACCGTATAGATGTCAATGCGAAAGCCGTACCCGAGTGGGCAACGTGAGAAGAGGTGGAAGGAGTGGAAGTAGAAGGAGCGGATAACAAATCACGAACAACTGCAATCTTAGATGGGGTCCGTGATGCTGCTGCTACTACATATGGTCCATATTAGGAGGTTTCGCTGAAGCTGAGAGCTGAGCACTATACTGACGGTTTCCCCCCATTCACGATCTTTGCTATGACTACGGCCACGACCACGAAGGTGGGGAATAAAGAAGGAAACACCTATCACGGGTGTGCCCTGAACGCTGACGATGGACAAACACAAGTGAGCTCCTATCAACAAAGGAGGATATGGAGGAGGGGAGGATATGGAGGAGGATGTGGCTGCAGATGGTAGGGGAGCAGCAATAAGGGCGGACCGATCAGCTCGTTCTGAATGAGAACCCATAGCATGTCACCGGGTTTCTTCCCCCAAAATATGAGAATGTGCAGCTCTAACATCAGGAAGTGGAATACCGGTCAACTCAACCTTAATTGGATCATAATAACTATCAAGGCCCCTAAGAAAATTAATCACCCTATCTTCATCAACTATCCTTTGATGAGCCTGAGCATTCTTTGGATTTTTTGCTCTAAAGACACGGTAATGATCCAATTCAGGCCATAAGCCGGTAAGCTCAGAGTAATACTCAGCCAATGACTTCCCATCATGAACTGTCTGCCTGAGCTTCAACCCGATCTCATATATTTTGAAACAATTTGCACAATGTGAATATGTTTCTTCTACCGAACTCCAAATCTCATGAGCAGTCTTGAGAAACAAATAACTTCTCCGGATATTAGGTTCCATTGAGTTATAAAGCCATCTCTTGACCACGACATTGTTCGATACCCAATTATCAAACTTCGGGTCAGTTTTCTCGGGCAGTTTAGAGCCGCCATTAATAAATCGCGGTATGCTGTCTTGAATAGAGAGTAATCACGCTTCCGACCATGCTAGATTGTTTGTTTCATCCAATTTAAATGGGCTAATCACGAGGGCTGAATTCAAACGTGCTCCGTTACTAGCTTCATTGGAAGTGACCACTTCAGCCATGATAACTCAATTTAGAAGCACTCTCAAATATTCTAATTTAATAACATTCGAAATGAAACAAAACGAAGACAAGCCAACCAAATCAATGATTACACCTAATATTCCTTATACAAACTCCATTTCACAACATAACCCAATCAAAAATCCAAGGGCAGAAGTGAAAATGAAACGAAAAAGGTATGCCTCTAGTACCAGATCTGAACAAGAGTCAACAAACATAGAAAATCACCTCCGATGGAAGCGCAGCCTAAAGATCCATAACCAGGACAAAATTCCGAGCAAGCCATGAAAAAATCACATCAGACGAACTTCTCACGCGCCGACGGTGACTGTAGCGCCGGTGTGCGCCGCCGAGCGCCGACTGGGGTGAAACTTTCACACCTGGCTCGATTTTTTGTGCTGGTTGTGATGGTTCTCTCAGATTTTCGTGGGTAGCTCTCTAACCTTGGCTTTGATACCAAGATTTGGCCCAAAGATAGGTTAGTGAGAGAAAGTGAATCTGAGAGAGAGAGAGAACCTTTTCTGTATGTTTCTTAGAATGAAAATCATGCACTCACATTTCTACTTCTATCCATACACATGTTACACTAAGCCCTCTTGAGATAAATATTATACAATACTAACCCTTTATTCCCATTACTTCTAACAATATATTATTTTTTCCCTTTCAAACGGGTCCTCCATTGCCTTTGTTAGTTTTTTCCTCTCTATTATGTTTTTAATATTCCTATTGGGCCTATCTCAGCTCGAGCTTGTCTTCCCCCTACAAGTGCAAATAACCTAAGCTATGCTTGTTTCAGCTAGCGAACTTTTCAAACAAGTGAAGCTTGTTTATTCAACTAGTTCCAGAGAAGATGTTTAGTTTACCATGCACCTATATTTAATAATGCATTTATGATTTTCGTTGTGAACTAGACTTATCTTCATATGTCCCTTTTGGATATTCTCTGTTGCAGAAGCGAGAATCCTCTTTCTCTCATTCGTTTAGTGACTCGAGTTGCATAGAGGACCTACGATGGAGTACGAAATTGGAGGATAGTTATCTTGTCCTTTCCAGTACTGGGAAGTTGCACTATGGAGCTGGTCATAATTGTATTAAAGATGTAATGGACGATGTTGATGCTGGTAAGCTTTATACTTTCTCGTGCATAATTTGTCATGTACTTCTTTACCAACATTGTCTGTTTTGCCTTTTGGGTTTTTCAAATATATGGAGTAATGGTATTTTATGGATATTTATTCGTTTTGATTCACTTATGGTTAGTCACACGGCACAAGCTGTGATGTCTTATGTTTTGTTGTATTTTTGCTATGTAGTGGAATGGAGTGTAGAAGGCAAGTTTATTGCTGTGGCAAGAAAGAATCTTTTGAGTATTCTATCATCCAAGTTCAAAGAAAAACTGCGAATGATGCTATCATTCAAGTCAATGGCTGGCGATTCGGATGCAAACTGCATTGTAAAAGGTACTTAATGTTTCATGGCTCTGATGCCTTTTATATCGTCTTCACCAAGAACTTATGCTTGCAGTTGGTGTTACTTGTAGCTGTGAAACAAAGGAATGATTTAGGATCGGATCACGAGTCTTACATATCATTACATTTAAATATTACTACATCTTACATTTTATATATATTTTCAATATCACACTCAAATATCATATATCAATATCAAACACTTTCCATATATTACCCTTACACCTATACACTCTCACAAATCAATTCAAACCTTTCACATCACATTCTCTCTCCTCATATCACATTTAAATCTTTCACATCATGGGGACAATTTAGTCTTTTACTTTATAAACTCATATCATCTCATATTCATATTGTGAACAGTAGCATATCACTCAATATTACCATATATCATATTCGTGATCGAACCCTTAGGTACATCTAAAATACTATGCATGCATGTGGGTTCTTAATTAATTAGTTGAAGACAAATGTGGATTAACAGGTAGAATTGGACTCTGGATATAAACACAAGTGTATTGAAGACACTTCCCAATGTTTTGCACCTTTGTTGCTGATTCCTTGTTGAAAAGCTTTTGATTCTTGTATACTTGCCCGAAGGGCACTTGTTAGCACAGTCCTTAACTGAATACAATCTTGATCCTGAGCAGTCTCATTTGAAAAGTGGAATCTTTTTAATATCATACTTTTGCTTCTATATATTTTTTTATAATATGCACAAGTGACTTTATATTGACACATATAGAAATATAATGCTAAAAGAAAAGAAATTGCAAAAGGATGGAAGTTTATAGAACAATGGAATTATTATATATAGCACAAACCAATATAATTATTAAATAGGACCTCTTTCGTAGGGCGGAGGGCATATTCATTTTTGACCTTAGTCTATCCACTTTCAATACATTTTAAATAGTTTCTTTGGAAATAATTTGATACTCCTCTAGTGGATTTGTTAGGTGGGCTTAAAAAACGTATTTTATTTATATTTGACATAGGTATTCTGAAACATACTTGCTACTTGCAGTGGATTCTATTCGGTGGGTTCGTCCAGATTCAATCGTCCTAGGATGTTATCAGTTAAACAATGATGGGACGGAGGAAAACTATATGGTCCAAGTCATAACAGGGAAATGCGGCCCAATTACAGATGTAAGTGCTAAGATTCATCTATTTGTCCTTGAAGAGAGTATGATGGAGCTTTACTTACATCTGCTTGTTTGTAACTTCCTAAATTTGTCCTTCGCTTGCACACATTTGAATTTCATGAACATATCCCTTTGTATGCTCATTGGACGTTTGTTTATCGGATAGGAAAAATATAAAGATTAGATAGAGGAGACAAAAAAGACAGAGGAGAAGTTTTTTGAACAAGGATAAATACAAAGACCATAATCTAAAAAGAAAAAAGCTGCCCAATACAATTATATATTTGGAGATGGGCCCTTCTCAAATGTACCCATAACTGGGCCTAATGAGTCAAAGTGTAATAAAATCTATCCCAGAGAAGAGATCAATCAAATGATTAATTGGTCCTCAAATTTCTGGAAATCTTCTCAGTCGACACACACCAAAGAACACCGAATGCAACACATTGCCACATGCCCTCCTGTTGAAAACCTCTAACTTGCGTATGAAGAATGGCCAGAATAGATCTAAGACTAATCCAAGCTTTCTTCATCATCATGAACAAGCCAAGCACTCCCATAATGTGGGATTAAGTAATTATGTGATTCAGAGGCTGACTAACATCTAAAAGGGAGTGATCCTCTTATAGGTCTGCGCTTGCTTTACATTATTCGGTCAAGCTTATTAAGAAGCTAGGGCCACACAACCGCCCTATTTTGGAAGGAGAAGTTTAGCTTTCGATATGGTGAAGAAAGTGGGAAAAGAGTCATGTAAAGGCCAACAGATCTAGTTAGATCAATTAGACCGACAATAATGCAACAGTGAGCCCTTCAAACCACTAGATCCGAAATCATAAATTTGGAGAATAAAATGTGGTGATTTGTTTAGCAGATGACCAAGCTCTGCAGCCTCCTGATCTTTAAGAAAGGGAAGACCCCTTCCTAAAAAAGAAGGCAAAGATTGTGGCCATGTACATAGAATATAGTCGAAACAAGCCAGGAAAAACTTAGTGAGCAAGTGAGCCTCTCCCACCACCATTCCTCCCAAAAAATGGAATTTAACACCATTACCCATCTAAACAGAGTAGAAGAGAAACAAATAGTGAATTGATGAATGAAGTTCTCAAGTGTTACTTTGACGCTGAATATCTGATAGTAATGTCCCAGACATAATGGGAGAATCAAAATGAACTATGGAGGTCTATGATTCACCTTCTTTTTTACTTAAAGTTAGTCTTGGAAATGCTGCCCAATATTATTGCTAAGCCAGGAGGAGATGCTCATTCTGGACTTATGTTGCCAGAATTGGCTCTACCCGTCGTATTTCATATTGAAATGTTGTACAGAAACACAGTTTTTTTCTTTCCAGGATAGGGGTGTCAACGATCTGAAGTCGATCCGAAATTTAAGATTTTTTTTTGCTCGAACTCGGTTCGATAACTCGAAGGTTCAACTCGAACTCGAAAAGATGTACTTTAACTCGAACTCGGCTCGTTGAGGAATTTTCGATTTCGATATCGAACTCGAGTCCGAACAAATTCGAACTCGAACTCGATCGGTTCAATAGCTCGAATAAACTTTTCACACTTTAGGATTAGCTCGAATATATATTATATATAGTAAAATTAAAATTATGTATAATAATTGAGCCAACTCTTCGAATTCGAAACGAGCTCAATTCGAGTCGGATCGTTAGCTCGCGAGTTGGCTCAACTCGATTGACACCCCTATTCCAGGATGTGAAATAGGGTGTTCAGCCTTGAAAATTTTAGGTGGTGAAATCATGGAGACCAGGCTATGATGTTACCAATGTGATTGAGTTCTTCTAGTGAGGTTCGTATGTAAACGGTGATCTCCCAAAACCGATAGTTTAAAAAACAACATATGTATTTATTTATAGATACACTGCTCCTAGAAAAGCGTTTCCCTGACCAGCTGAATGCCTGAATGTATTTCATTCCAACTAAGGGTGTGTTTGACAGCTCTTATTAGAGGGAGTGCTGGCTAATTCAGCGGAGAGCCCATCCAGGCTGTTTGTTGGCACCTCTGGAAATCAACAAAACCCTCTGAATGGTCCAGTCCAAAATGCAACGCTTAATTGGTAAGAGTATATCTGAATAACACTTTGGACAATACAATCCTTTACCCTCAAAGTCATCATCCAGTTGTTCAACACCCAATTGAAACACTACTCTCCATGGAAGAAAACCAACAAAACCCTCTGAATGGTCCAGTCCAAAATGAAATGCTTAATTGGTAAGCGGCAATCTGAATAACACTGGACAATACAGTCCTTTACTCTCAAAGTCGTCATCCAGTTGTTCAACATCCAATTGAAACACTACTCTCCATGGAAGAAAACCAGGCTCTACACCAGATTTGATTCTTCTGCTTCGGGTTTTCTTTTGAGCAGAAGAGAGCTTAGTAGTGGAATTGCAACCATGGCTGCATTTCGGATCGACTCATAAATTAGATGATGAGTGGCATGCCATTCTCTCTTCATGTCTGATATGTACTTCGATGAACTGAGTTTCAACGCATAATTGCACATGGTGTGATCGTTAAAAAAAATTCTTATTGTAGGCAGTCGATTCGTGTTGAAAAAATTGCTTGATGCGTGAAATGAGTTAGGAGCGGGAAGAACCGAAGAAACCTGGGTTTTATTTCATATAAAGTGGGTTCATACTTAGAATTAACCTGTTTGTGTGTGAAATGGGTTTCAGTTGGGGAAGAAAGGTGTGGGCCGTGTCAGATTGAAAGAAGGGGGAAGGGAGTCATTATAAGGTTTAAGTCTTTTGTGGTACAAGAATAAGTACTTTGTAATACTGCATTTACAAAGTAACAATATGATAAGTAGAAAATCAAAAAAAGAAAAATATAAATTTACATATCATGAGTAGAAATGAAAAGAAAATAGTATTCATTCGTGCCATAATGATTGTTATATTTTGAAATCAGTATTCAGAAATATGTGCTATAGTTTTTAGAAAGTTACCAAATTCACCACTAAAAGTAATCCCTCCGTTTGAAAATAAGTATCCACTATTCTAGTTTGAGGTCTTCCAAGATAGGATTATATATTAATTTGGTGATTGAAGTTTGCTCATTTTCCTTTAAAGGTGATCAAGTTTGAAGTTTACTAATTTGGTTATCGAACTTGACCTTTTCATACTATTTTAGTGATTACATCTAACTTTTTTGGATTAAAATTTTATTTTAATGACGAAATTACCCCTCTAACTATTATACATAAATAAAACGGTATAATAATTCCAATCGTTTTGCTAAAGCACGTGACTCAACTAAATCCTAAATTCTTCCTTTCCCTTTCCTTCCGTGCCCATGATCTGTATTCTATCTGCCCCCACCACCTCCCTCTCTCTAACTCCAACTCCAAAGCACCAATGATGAACTCATGATGATGAAGTAGAAATTGTATACTTACAGAAGCCAGTGATGAAACCCTCATTCAACCTCCTCCTCCCTTTTCTCCTCTCGTTTGACCATAATCATCAAAGCTGCAACAGTCTTTTGGGCGGGCTCAACCCTCTGTGCCAATGAATCCGAAAGCCTCATTGGGAGTCACCCCATCGAGAACCGAGATCAAGCAAGAGTAGAATCCGTTGGTAATGAGTGAACCACTGTTGGCAGAAACTCATTTTTCTTTCGGCATTCATCCTGCCGTCCAGCCAAACCTGAGTCATACAACCCATGACCCGATTCTCGATGACCCTCAAGTGTTTGTCCCAGAGAGGGACGAGGTGGGCGTTGTGCAGGAGGCACTAAATGCGGTAAATAAGCTCGACGAGGGAAGGGGAAGGGAAAGGGGGAGTGGTGGCGGTTGTGGAGTGGATCACACCAGTGAACTAAACAGCCCCACTGTAGACTAGCAGTTAACCCAACCGCATCTCCTACGTCAACACAAAAATCCGGCCTCGGAGCTTCCATATCTTCAACGTCGACGACCTTCTTCGTCAATGCCTAGATCTATCATCGTCAAGTCGTCATAAAGAAGGGGAGGGAGAAGGAAGAGGGATGGGGACAGGTGGTGGTGCTTGTTGAGTTGGGGCGAGCAACATTGATGTCTTCAAATTCTTGGTAGCCAGTTTTACCGAACCATAGATCTTCAATGCTGAGCAACTTTTTTTTGGAGAGATCTTGAAGGTATGTAATTGGTTGGTTTAAGTTATGACTGGTTAGTTGATTGCTGAATTATAATTAAAAAATCAATTCTCTAGTTTGTAATAAAAAAATATAGTATTTATTAAACTATCAATTCTCTAGTTTATAGTATTTATTAACTGTTTTTACTTTAGATAAAAACTATTATTATGGTATTAAAAATGCATAAATAGTTAATGGGGTAATTTGGTCGTGTGAACGTAGATCGTGTGAGAAATTAGGGGGGGGGGGGTGTCTGGAATTACTACTAGTAGGAGACGCTTTGATGAATTTATCCGGGAACACGGTTACCATTGTCTAATGCCGCCTTCACCTGATCTGTATCCGGGGAGAGGAATTGTGTAACTAGGATTGATTGATTCCTTGTTAGTAATTCGTGGGAGAACTTTCCTTATTTGGCCCAAACGGTTCTTCCTAGAATTGTGTCGAATCACTTTTCGATCATGCCGGAGTCTAGTCCTACCGTGTGGGGACCAACCCCATTTCATTTTGAGACTGTGGTTATATCATCTGGGTTTTAAAGAGTTGGTGGGTAATTGGTGGGAGGAGTGTGTGGTTGAAGGGTGGAAGGGTACGTGTTGATACGTAAGGTGAGATTCTTGAAGGAGAAATTAAACATTTGGAATAGGGAGGTGTTTGGAGCTATTAGAGTTAGGAAAGGGGAGCTCATTAGAGAAGTGGAGGAGTGGACATGGTAGTAGAGAATATGTATCTGTCGAATGATAAGTTGAATAAACAGGCTAGACATATCGAGGAGTTCAAGAATATTCCATTTAAAGAAGATGTTAGTTGGCATCAAAAGGCCAAAGTGACTTGTGTCAAGGAAGGAGATTATATTTCTAAACTTTTTTACATGGTGGTTACAGGCAAGCGAAAGCGGCGGTACATTAAGGAAATTGAGATGGATGGAGACATTATTGCAAGAGATGTAAGACTTATTGGCTATTGCTAAAGAGATTTCTCGTTTTTACAAAAACCTATATTTTGAGGATACTATTTTTCGATTGATGATTGAGGGTTTAGATTGGAGTCCGATTTTGGTAGAGAAGGCAGAGGGGCCGGAGAGATCGCTTGAGGAGAATGACATTTGGCAGACCGTTTCTGACTTAGCTGGAGACAAGGCGCCTGACCCAAATGGGTTTACAATTGATTTTTTCTACTCATGTTAGGACAATGTGAAGAGTGATAACTTGAGAGTGATCCCACAACCTTCAACGGGCTCAACTTCAGATATTGACTGAGTTCTTTGCTAATGGGGTTTCGTGATTCCACGTTCATAACCCTCATTCCTAGAAAGGAGTGATCTCTCGGATTTTTGGTCTATTAGCCTTGTTACTAGTATTTACAAGATCATTAGTGAGGTGCTTTTTCGTAGAATTGGAGAGGTTTTGGGCAATATCATCTCTGAAGCTCAATGTCCTTTCGTTAAGGTTCGCTAATTGACGTTGCCTTAGTGGCTAATGAGGTTGTAGATAATCTCACGCTAATGAGGTTGTAGATAATCTCAGGAGAAGGGGTAGGAAAGGGTTAATTCTCCAATTGAATTTTGAGTGATCGGGTGAATTGGCGTTTTCTTGATCAAGTGATGGATAGGAAATGTTTCGGTCCTAGATGGTGTAAATGGATTCGAGGTTGTCTTTCTTTTTCCTTGTTGTCTGTTATGGTTAATAGGGAGTCTAAGGAATAATTTCGTGCTTTTAGAGGTCTTCGATATGGTGATCCGATTTCTTTTCACGCTAGTAGTGGATAGTCATAGTTGATTGCTCTTGAGGAGTGATGTCTGAGTTCTATGCTAATGGGGTTGTGTGCCATATCAATTCCACGTTCATAACTCTTTTACCTAAGAAGGAGATGTCTTTAAAGATTGAGGATTTTCGGCCTATTAGCCTTGTTGCTAGCATGTACGAGATTATAACAAAGGTGCTCTCTCGCAGACTTGGAGAAGTATTGATATCACCTCTAAAGCTCAATGTGCTTTTGTTAATGTTAAGGGTCGTCAATTGATTGATGCATTGTTGGTTGCTGATGAGGTTGTAGAAGATCTTCGGAGAAGAGGTAGGAAAGGGTTAATCTTTCGTTTGGATTTTGAGAAGGCGTAAGATCGGGTAAATTGACGTTTCCTTGATCTAGTTATAGAAAGGAAAGGTTTTGGGTCTATATGGCGTAAATGGATGAGAGGGTGTTTTTCATCTTCCTCGTTCTCTGTTATGGTTAATGGGGAGCCTAAGGAGCGGTTTCGTGCCTCAAGAGGACTTCGTCGGGATCTGTAGGTTACTAACGAGGAGTGAGATAAGGGGTGTGGTAGAGGGGCGTTGGGTAGGAAATATCGGCATGAAGGTCTCTCATCCTCATTATGCTCATGATACTATGTTAATTTTGTCCGAGGATTGTGGTAGATTTGCAAATAGCCTTCATGTTCTTCAAATCTTTGAGATTGCATTCGACCTTAAGATCAATTTAACCAAGCGTGGATTAGCGGGCATAAATGTTTTCATTTGCTAATCTTTTGGGATGTTCTGTTATGAATTGTCCTTTTTCCTATCTTGGACTTCTTTTAGGTGGGAGTACTAGGGCGACTAAGTTTTGGGACCCGGTTATTGAAAAAGTGTCAAAAAGGCTAGCTGGGTGGAAGAGTGCTTAATTTTCTTTTGGGGCGAGAGTTACCTTTATTGAGTGACGTTTGTCTATTATTCTCATTAATTATCCGTCTCTGTTTAAGTTACCCACAAAAGTGGCATAGTGATTAGAAGGGATAATGCGCTGATTTTTTTGGGGTGGGATCGAAAGGAGAGTAAGGTTCATTTGGTGACTTGGAAGAAGGTTAGTAGGCCTAAGGAAGACCGGGGGGG
>JAOWAN010054918.1:0-13061 GCA_028566635.1 Lobelia cardinalis
TGACTTAGGATTGTGTATGAGCATGTATGAGTAGTTCTTGTACCTTATGTTATATTGTAGCGAGATCTCGATGTGAGGGTACTCATTTAGAGTTACTTATGTGTATGTATATGACTTGTTGGTTGGAGTTATATGTATATATGTATGTCATGTAGTGTTTGAGTAAAGAAGAACTCATGTATATAATATCGTAGGCTCTAGAGTTTATTGTGTAAATCGCTTCCGCATCGTGTGTGTTGTGTCATCACCGCGTCACTCCCCGGGAAACGTGACGTCACGGGACTCGGGGCGCGACAACATGTCACGAACTAAAGAGAGTAATTATTTTTGGACAACGAAAGTATTTTTTTTTTAGTGAATTATTATGGATACTGGTATCATTTTGGACATGAAAAAACTAGTAACTACAGAAATTTACAGAATCACATCGTTACAATGGAGAACTAGTAGTTAACAGACAATCTTCTAACTACTTATATCTCATTCTTAGCCTGAATAAGTAACTGTAATTATAAGCCAACTTAGGAAGCAGAAGCCCAGCACATTCTTCAATCTTCACACTTTGATGGTTAAAAACTTAAAAATATGTCAAATAATTTACAGGATCGTAGCACCGAGGTGTTGAAGAAGATTCGAATTTGCTACATCTTTTGGTGCCTGTATTAAACAAACAGGAGAATGAAAATCACACGGGTTAATATTTAAAAAAAAAATAAAACGAATTACTGAATCTTTTGATCGCAGCATCAGAAGAAGACGCTATTCCCTCTTTTGACATGCACAAGGCGGAAGCAAAAGATTTTGCAGCTGACGTACGGCCAAATAGTTTTGATGGATGGTAAGACTAGAATTTTTTTTTTTTTTTTTTTAAGGGACCATAAAACTTAGAAAACCCTCTTAGCAACTGGATAGCTGATATAGTATGTAGCTAATAGCATTATCCGGTAATCAATAATTGGGACATGAGAAGACAATAGAAGACTCCCAAGGTTGAACGAGAGATGGTAGTTCAAAGCGAGCACAGTTATCAATCACGAAAATAAAAATACTAATGAAGCTCTTTAAGTCAGGAGAATGAACAGATGAGTTTCACAGACATATAATACATTCTTAGACAATGAACAACTTGGCCCAAGCAGTAGTACACCACATACCTCAATAGTAGATTCTCCTTTCAGTTACGCCTCTACGGAGAATTTCTTTTCCAGTGCTACCCCACCAAGGAATCAAATTCATCGTTTAAGCACTCTTGCAGATGAGCTCCTGCATTTGCATACACAACTTAAAACCTGGAGTATCAAAACTCTGAAATGGGAACTTTACAATTTGTAAAGTAGAGCTAAACTGAAGAGAAGCTAAATAATAGGAGCGCAAAATAAATCATCTGCGATTCATTCACTTTCCATTGTTTCAACAGAAAAATTATTTCTTAAGACCCCAAGAGCTCAACAGCGTAGATGCATGCCTCTACGAAGAAAATAAGAGTCTTCACAGCCCTTGCTATAAGAATTAAAGCTAAAACTGGTCAAAGGAAGCTTGCTTCCAGCCAGTAGAGAATTACACTTTTGAATCAAAACTTTCATAATGGTATAAATCAAATATAACAGCTCTAGCAGGTTCAAAAGGGACCATGAAAATTCATGCACATGCTCAATATACAGAACCTGTATAACATTTTTATAATTAATTCTGGAAACAGCCCCACATCTTGTTAGTTGGTCCATATTAAACAAACTGTTCCATGTTAACAATTATGAGAACATGCTGTTCAATATGAAACATGGTCAAGGTTTCCCAAATGCATCATTCATGTCTGTACTGGCCCTACTGGGTAATGCATATTCTCTAGACAAACATGAACCAAAGTTTCAGAAAGTAAGAAATTAAATGCAATAAGCACAAAGGCTCTTTGGGTTTTAATTTTATTCGCAAGTGAATCAGCTAGTCCATTGTGTTAGTTCTAAAGTGCTTATAATGACCAGATATTTCAACGAAAAGTTACGTCTAAAATTGTCTTGGTATTCTTACACTCAAATGTCGCCCATCGTGACGGAGGAACGAGAGTACGATCTTGTTTTGAATCAGATACATAAAGCAAACTGAAGAGATCCGTTGCACCATCAGCCTGGTTGACGGACGTACTGGATTCAGACACAGGCCCACTTTGCGGAGGCGGAAAAAATAGATTGTCTTTCAAATCCAAAGAACCCTGTAAGATTGTAAATATAGCCTTAGGCAGTTAGCTCTGATGAAACAAAAAGATAAAAGCAAATGAAAAGCATGCCAAATGTGAAAACAATTTAAACAAAAATATAGGCTTTCAATTTTTTACCAACACACTTCTTAATATAAAGTCCACGGAATATTATCTATGCATCACCTACCTGTATGAATAAGCACAAATCTTATTATCAACACTCTTCAACCACCTATATGCAAGGAATTCTGTGATACAGACAAAAGTGCTTATAGCCCAAAAGAATGCACATCTTACAGGTTACTCTTCTGCTATTTCGTTGTATATTATCCGAATCATCATTCAACCACCTATATTCGAAGAATAATATGATACTGACAAAAGTGCTTACAACCCAAACGAATGCACATCTTAACTCATCTGCTATTTTGTGGTATATTATTCGAATCATCATGGGAGGTCCGGCAAACGTTGAGGTTGATTGTCAATTCGTTCGAGCTAAAATAAAGCAGGATTTTTTTCTTTATATTCATGATCTTCAGACGACCAATTGACTGATATTTACGGAAGCCTTAAATGGCCTAGAACTAGCAAAACGAAAAACAACGGGATACAAATGAACTCGATAAAATGGGATCCTTACTCCACGTAGTCTTGTGGTCACCGGAGCAACTTGTGGTACTTGTGTAGAGAAAATATCTTCCTCAAGAGAATATTTCCTTGCTTTTTTTGGTATACCAATCTTGGCTCCAGTTACCACAGATTGGTTTGAACTCGAGCTTCTATCAACAACTATGTGAATTGGTTGAGTAGCATTTTTGGAAACCCATTTTTTTTGCTCATACCTGCAAATTTACAATAAATATCCAGAAAATTAGAAAAGAACAGACATGCTTTCCAATCCAAGATAATTCATAAAAGCTGAGTAGAAAAGTTACTTGGCACGAATAAAATTTTCAATTAAGCTTCTGTCATAATTCGGAGGCAATTCTGCTTCCCAGTAACTGTTTGACTTCTCATTACCCATCGCTGCACCAAGAAACAAATAAATTACGAAATTTAGCACGCTAAAACAATCGTAATCCATGAGCTCACTTCAGAAGTTGTAAATGAGTTTGAATAGAAGCTAAAGCATGAGGCAGAATCTTTCTTATATATTTTCTAACAACGCCCTTATCAGGAACCACAAAGTCAAATGACTTAACAGAACTTAAAGGATTTGTGCATGCAGTGTGAAGATCATGCTGTTGTATAATTGTAGTGCCAATTGAAGAGGACCTAACCACCCTAATTCAAGCAATAAAAGTTGTCAACATTGTACTTGCCACAACAATCTCTTATGTAATCTTTGCATGAGCTGGCGAAGGAAGGAGAGAGAGAGATCCTTACATTGCATAAACGAAACCTGCTCCGGTAGCCATGTGTCAAGAGTTGTAGACCTCACCTAGTGCGTGAAGCCAAGGCAGTAGTTAATGCATTGTCAAAATCCCATAGTTACTCAACCGAGATACCAAATTAAAATTTAGAGGGTCTAGTTCCCAACACTAACGAAATGGTTTCTTTAGTTCTTAGTTCTTCATAATGTCACCTTTAAATTTTGGAATCCTAGTATTCACGCCTTTGTATGTGAACTCAGCAGCACATTCACTTTATAAAAAAGTTATCTGCGGAAGAAAGATAAAACCTATGTTACAAGAGTATTTAGTTTATGGGCTTGCTATGTATTGGGCCGCGTATATAGCAAGTATACTGACTTCTCTAAGGAATACATGTGCTGATATTAATTACTTTCTTCGATCTAGAATAAGTGTCCTCTTTGAATGGGTACATAGTTTCAGGAAAAGGCATTTGAGATATAGTTTTAGGACCAGGCATTTGAGACCATTAAAAATGAAACTTATGGTCACACTTGACTTTAAAATGAGCCTACATGAAACCTGTGGATCATATGCTTCCTTTCCATTCCAAAAAAGGTATTCCTTGAAATAGGACACTTATTTACAATCACCCTAAAGAGGACTAGTGGCCACTTATTTAGGGAGTAAATACATCTCTTTACCCTCTACTGATTTCTCCTTTCTCTCTCTCCTTTTCTCTCGTTCTGTGTACCGTATCTTAGCACTAATCACATTGTATTAACGTCCTCTTAGAGAGATTGAATTGGATCGCAGATATCATCATAATTAGTTTAATATCAGCAAGAATATATTGCTGACATCAGCATAGATAGACAGGACATCGATCTGAGACAGAGTTTGGGTTAGGATTGAAGAGTCGACACCACCGGAAGGATTGCTGGTCGAAGTGGATATTTTCCAGCAATATGCACCGGCCGAAGGTGGCACGTGGGGTTCGGATTTTTGCAACCCTAGCTTTCAAATATGCAAGTTTTTTATGTAGGTGATGTTTCTGGGGGTGATTGGTGACCAGTAGGTTAGTTTTGCTTGGTTTTCTGGTAGGGTCTAAGATTTTTGTGGTTGAATTATGATATGGGTTGGTTTCATGAAATGGCATGAATGCCTCTGATGTATTGGTCATTTTTTCGCCTAGGTTTTGAGATCTACTGTGGATTACTTGTAATCTGGGTTTAAAGTTACAGTAAACTGGGCAGATTTGTGTTACGGTTTGTTTTAGCCTGTAATTTCGTGGAATCTGATTGTTTGTGGACCATTTGGATTATAATGGCGCAGTTGAAGAAGGTAGAACCTTGGAACACATTGTTTCCATGCAAAGCTAAATTTGCACATTTCTTCCATATCATTTGTCTAAAGTTTCTTCAAATATGCCCCTATTTTCATGTTTCAAAAGATATAATGGCCTATAAGTTAAAATTTCTGCTTCGCAAAGAGTGAATATTTTTTATCAAAACATTTGAGCATATAGAGAGTATCAGAAGCAATGCTCTGTGGTCCACAACTGAGTGCAAACCTACTCTTTGAGTTGGCCATCAGTTCATGCGGCATACAGTTTTCTGTGGGTTGTCAAACATTAGAGGGGACTTAATAATTAGGTCCTTCTATTTCACCAACAAATAAATGAGGGCAAGTTGTCATAGATTTTAATTTTGAACCAAAGTTCTCCACGAGCCCATAAACAACATTAATTCACAAAACCTTTTCAATCTGGAATAGAAAGATATGTTTGGAAAGCCTTTTAGAATGAACACAAAACAAAGTAAAACCATGTGAAATAATGCTTAGAAAGAGAAATGCAAAATAGAAACCTTTGAGATATGTACTCCAAGACTCCGATGTATTCCAGAACATTGCATGCATATGAATATGCCGAGGTTCACACTTGCCCATCGAGGGGCCCTGAAAATTTTTTAAAATAAAATTAATTAAAAACAACAGTATTATAGAAAGGTTTGATATGAATAGAGATCACGAACGACTCAATAAAATTTTATAAGAAGTTATTACTTTACCAAAAGTGCGAAGTAAAAAACAAATGTATAACTACAATCCAGGAAAAAGACCATTCATGTAAGACAAAAGAAGAATCATACAAGCTTCTCCTTCCATTATCTGCAATTCAAAATAACTGGGTTGGATTTTTTATTTATTTTTTAATATTGGGTTGGCTTGCTATACAAATTGTCTGGTAAAAGAAAAAAAAAAAAAACTATTTAGCTAGTCCATTTGGCTGATGTAGGATGGAAATAGGGCAAAACCTTGATAAAACATTACGCAGATTACTTAAGTTGAATTAGAGCCATGGGGGTGAGTCAAAAATACTACAACAAAGTACGGAACTGACAGTACCACAATGATGCCAGAAATCATCACTGAAGCCCTTTTGAGGTAAAACCCTTATTCTATATATATTCTCATTAATGCCCATTCATGTTTCACTTTCATGAATAATACTACAAGTATAACCTAACAGCCATCATAATAGGTTATAGCTTAGCCTAGATCTTTAGGGATCATGAGTTATCATCTTCCGTTCTTTGGGAAAAATTTCTTTTCAGGCCTTTCTTTGCGCAAAGTGTGGGAGCTCTTAAAAGCTTGCCTTTAGTGGATTTGGCTAGGGATTGGAAATCAGCTATATGTTCCTTATAGCTTAGCGCCTTAGCCTGATGTATTTTTGTTTTTAGCCGGCTTGGCTTTTAATGTTTTTGGTGGATCTCTAGTCCACCTATGTGTACTATCGCCTTCTTTCTAATACAATTTCATTCGAATAAATAAGTGTCATAATAGAAACTATGGAATTCCCTGGGATAACAAACACGTTTCGTTAGCCATACCTCAGCCAACCCACTGTCCACACGAATTCATTGAAAGTGGCAGATTCCCCCTAGTGCTGCCCATGGGGAAGGGGTATCATTTTTCACTGTATCTAAAAAGTTCAAGTTGTAAAGGCAACTATCTACCAACGTTGATTAATTGAAAAGACTTGGCCAGTGTAATCATATTGCTTTGGCCTTTGACACATCCCCGGAGAAGGATTCCAAGCAATTTCCCTCTCCCACTTATACTATAGTATTCACTACATACTCTAAATGCCCCATAGACATATAAAACAATTTATAATCCCATTGAACCCCCCAGACATGTCCCTGCTAGGAGAGCCACGGGTCACATACACGGTAAACCTTGGACCCAAGACAGCATCATCATTAAATATTAATTTTATATTTCCTGGGTAGAGTGCTTTAAACATGCAAAGGAGAATCTAAAAACAATGGAAGGTAAATTATAAGGTATTATCATTGTGTTTGACAATTTGGTGTCTTGGAGTAGTGTGACCAGAATGCAGTATCTAGATCCTATGCATAAGATATAGCGTGCAGGCAGCGATCTGACTGTGAACTAGGGGGAGATATCCTCTACTTTGTGAGATTAATCTTGGTTGTTCGACACATGTATGAAACTGCCATTCATTCCACTATTGTTTAACTTGATCATAAGATGAACAAAACATCTTGAGTTAGCTTGTCCTTTCATTTTGAAAATTCAGAAGGTTTTCTACACCCTACTTTTCATTATTGTCAAGTTACAAACTGAATAATTGGCAGATCCTACAAAAAGCTTCATGTGACAAGCTGGGCATGTTTCATGCTCCAGCTCAAAAACACTGACTAATTAAAGAGAGCTGCAGATCGCAAGAGGCAGTTGCTTCATAAGTTGTCCCCAATAAGTATATTAGACGAACTACATTCTGGAGAGATTTTGTTTGGCTAAAATTTGCAATAGAGAAACAGATTATGAAGCACAAATGATTCATTCATACAGAACTTAAGTTTACAGAAAATATTAGAGTAGAAATGTTTGTACACTAAATAACATCAAGTAATACTGCAACAAAAACTTAAGGGCATTTCTTATGAAGCCAAAATAAATGACAATTTATAGGTGTGTCTGCCCTTCAAGGATTGTAAACAACCATGAAAGAAGATTCAACGATGACCTTTCCAATTCAAATGGCAAATTAGATAGAATGGTACATTGAAGTACACCACAAATGTGTAAAACACGTACTTGCTGTGACAGTCTGCACACTCCCTATTCTCTGGCTGCTTAACTAGGCCCTCTAATATCTGCAAAAAAGCAACACCCTAAGGTGATACAACTATATAGGGATACCAAAGAACAAACTTTTTAATATAATAGCATAAATTAAGTATATACTCCCTCTGTTGCAAAATAATGTCCCAGATACATGTTGTGAGGGGAAATGTCGCTATCTAGGACACTTATTTTGAAAAGGAGAGAGTATGACTTATTAATATCTGATTCAAAACAAATTCAACGATAAGAAGAAGATGAGGTAACATTTTACCAGTAAACATGAATAAAGATTTTTAATTAAGAAGCAAGATGATTGAAGAGAGAAGCGCTTGCTTTGAAGAAATAAATGGTATTAATTACACCCAAGTAAAACAGAAAAGCTTAGAACAGAATGAAACATCAAAACTAGGTGCAATTTCCTCTAGTAAAATAAGAATTCCCTCTAGGTCACCCATGTTCTCTACCAACCAAAGTAATCTTTAATTTGTCTGCCTCAAGTGATGTCACATGGAAAAGGTGCCATACTTTGAGAATACAATGCCACTCATTGGGCATTCAACTGCATTCTTCCCTATTTTATTTTCTGTTGAAGGTATACTAGGATGGGTTGAGCAGGGCACAAACACAACCCTGTCCACATATAATGTCCTGAAACATGTGAAGGAAAAACAGCCGTGAAATAAAGACCAGCACATACTTAACTCTAACAAAAAATAAGAACCCAAAAATAAGAGAGGACATCCACATTGAATCCCACTTATGAAACCCTGAATAAGTGTAAATGATTGTATTGCTATATATTACGTCAAGTTAACTCAAATGAAGTTACAATAACCCGTAGTTGACCTTCTATTAGCTTTGAACTGCCAATTTGCATATGAGAAACCCTCAACTCTAGAATGACCATGAAGACTATATAGCATGCTCCAGTGGTCCCTTGGAAGTTCGAAATAACACAATATTCGCTCCAACGACTCACCTTGAGTAATTTTTGGAGAAGACATGAACAGATCACCAGTTTCCACACTAACACGACACCTCGGACTAGTCACTGTCAAGTACTCCCTCTGTCTCAAAACAAATGTCCTATTTTGATTTATTTTTTTATTTATTTTTTTTGTCAGCAAAATGAAATTTTGACCGTATTTTTAAGAAAATCTACTTCTTACTGCGAATTTATAAGACTTGTTATTGATAGTTTACTTCATATCTTTCAAAATTTAAAATCTTAGAATATAAACCCTAGTAAATATATGTTAATTGGTCAATTATGTTTTAGTTTGACTTATTAAAAGGAAATAGGACATCTACTTTGGGACGGAGGGGGTAACTTTTTTGCTGACCAATCTCCTATATCACCAGAGATCTTCAAGTAGCTCTCAATATTCCATTGTAAGATGCATGTTTGGACTCATCAGTACATAACACAGTAGAACGGTGCAAGTTTCCTGTTTTTGTATGTGGATCAAGGAACCTCCTTTGGGAAAAAAAAATTACCACCAAACTTAAGCCTAATAACCTCAATATCCAAGAAAACTTTAGCACACCCATAACTTTTGTTTGAAAGCAAGAAGAGAGGAAAGACAAAAGATACCCACATCCTCACTATCAGTAAAAGCATATTATTAACATAAGCAATTGTAAGATAATTAGTTTTCTAACATTCAAACAAAATGATCTCAAGGACTCCTCTTTAAGCCAAACTAGAATTCGCTAAATTTTGAAGCATACACACTTACCATTCTCCCTTGAGCCGAAAATCATGGTGTGCTCCATTTACACTCTCTAGTATCACCCCGCTAAAAAGGCATTTTATTCGCTAACCGTTCTGATGAAAGGGCCAATTAAGAGCAATGGGAAAGAAATAAAGCAACTTAGATGCCCTAACATGTGATTATGAAGTTTGAAAAATGAAGAAGATTGTCGTGAATAGCATTGGTGAAGGGATGTCGTAAATGGTAACCTAAATGGACTTTACACGTCCTCTAGCATCACTCCTCTCACTTTCAGTCCGAAAAGCCCCACCTACTTTTCTCCACCTTTACTAACCACTCTCCACCGGTCCCCACTTCTTCCATCTAAATAAGGCCATCTCTCCCTTCTCCTCATCAATCATCTTCATCATTGAAAACACATTCTCTCTCCTCTGCTCCATCCCTACGTTATCATTCACCTACGCCGTCTTTCTCATTAATCCATTCAATGAGTAATTCATAGTAGTAAAAAAGTCTAATGTGCATACCAAAATTTAATTGCACTTCACAAATTAGCTCCTAACCATCCCCTCCCAACCCCCCCCCCCCCCCTCTCTCTTAAAAACTACAGCTTTTTAAGATTTCCTTGATACACTGAAATCTACTAATATCAACAACAATAACTAAGAATACTGAACACCACCCCCCCCAACCCCACCCCCTAAAAAGGCCAAGAAGAAAACAATGACTAAACTGTGGACAAGAAATTCATAAATTTACATATATAGAAAATACTAGGAAATGTGTAAAGACTGGGGCTGTACTTCATTAGGAAATATTTTTTCTGCAGCTGTATACTTTTCTCCTGTTTTCTTTTTTCCTTTTATTTTCCGTTTCCTAGGAGGACTACTTGTCCTCCTCCTTTATATATTATTCTCTTAAATCTATAAAAAATATATATATATATATATATATATATCAAAAAAGAAAAAACACTATATATTAAACGTGCCCTACAATTTTTTTGACCAATTACAATAAAGTACCTAAACCTTGGTCCACAAATGCAATTTCCTCAAAAGCAAGCACTCCGGCGTTTGCTCAACCTTAAAGAAACCAACTACCATCGCATTGGCCCAATTGGAAAATGCTCGGATATTCAAAGATCTCTTGACGACCAGCGTTCGTCCTCGCTTTGGTTAATACCTTTCTGAATTGCACAATTTGTCCCTATAAAAATCATACTGGAAAAAGAATTATCTTTGAAGAATTTCAATAAATTAATCTTTGGTCCGCCGTCCCCTCTAAATGTCACCCCCAAAAACCAAGTCCTTTTTAAGTTTTTTAACAGTAGATATTGCCATCAGAAGCTGTAGTTCCTGCAAAAGCCGCATTGATACCGCATCTTATTTAATACATGACCATATTAAAAGTTACGGTATGTATAATTCCCAAAATACGAATTCTGAGAAACTAAATATCCTCGAATGAAAGAGGTGGACCAGTTAAAGGGACGAGGGACTATATTAACAACACAAAACTACCACATCGATGGACGAATACAATATTCAAAAATTCATGATGAGAAACCAGAAACCCAAAACAAATAAAAAAATTTAAAAGAGAAATGCTTCACTTGCAACCATAAGTATCCCAGAAATGTGATAACCTTAACAATGGGTCCGCATATTTCTTCGAGATTCAACTAGAGGAATGTTTAGTAACATTCCATATTAAATATCAATCGATCATCATTCATCGCGCTACCAATTTAGAAGAATGGGCATAAATAAATCAATCAATCAATCAATAAAAAGTAGGGATCGAATCAAAGCTGATAAATAAAGTGAGAAGGGTGGAAAGGTTACCTTGGTATGTTTGGCATTAAGCTCCTTAGACACAGACGCCTTCTCATTCATATTTCTGGAGGGAGGGAGTTTTTCCTTCTTCGGCTTCACTTCAGAGAGAGGGAGAGGGAGAGGGAGAGGGAGATGGGAATCCCCTGACCTGACTCGTCTGTGTCTCTCAGTTTTCCGGCGGAGAAGGGAATTCGGTTGTTGGATTCTTGTACAATTCTGGTGGTTCAACATATTCAAAGGAAAATTGTCGGGCATTCCCCTTCCTTCCTTCCTTCCTTCCTATAATTCCGGTCGTTACAAATGCAAACTTTCAGCTCTCACTCACTCACCCTCCTCTCCACTCCTCATCCTAATTCCATTCTGCATTGGCATTTCCTCCTTCAATATAGGATGATATTAATCAAATATTTTTATATTATTTCTTATTTTTTAAAAAAAAAATTAAAAAAGTACGGAGTAAAAATATAATAATAATATTACATTTATATAGAATAATATTACTAATATATAAAAAATAATAATAACTATTAACTTTAGTAGAAAAGTGTATGTAAAAATGTGTGAAGTTATGTGTTATGAGTGGAAAAGAATGTGGGAAAAGTAAGTGCGTGTGACATTTGAGATCAAATATGATGCAAAAACTTGTGGAAAATTCATATGTATATTCATTTTTAGATTAGCTAATGGGTCGAGAGTCAAAGATTAGCCATTTTAGATGTTTTTTTTTTTTTTCCTGATATGCAATATATGTAGTATTAATCATTCCACCGTCCGTACCACACTAAGATCAGATGGGATCTTATTAGAGGTTGGTAGTATATATATATATATATATATATATATATATATATATATATATGTCGGAAACATGAAGAAATATTTAATGAATTCATCAACAGGCAAATGATGGAAACAAAAAGAGATATGATGGGATTATTTTACAATGTACAGTATTTGCATATAACACACACGGCACTTGATGATGTTATGGAAGAAAGACGTCGAGGATCTTGAGCCAAAAGTCCGTCCAGGAATGTCGACATTAAAATGATTGGCGAAATTTTTTTTTTTTTTTTAAAGGAATTTAAGCTGAACTAAACTCATTTTTTTAAGGAACTGATCACGAATATAATATATGATAATATTGAGTGATATAGTACTGTTTACAATATGAATATAAGATAATATGAGTTTATAAATAAAAGACTAAATTGCACTTGATGTGAAAGATTTGAATGTGATGTGAAAGGTTTGAATGTGATGTGAAAGGTTTGAGTTGATTTGTGAGAGTGTATAGGTGTAGGGGTAATATATGGAAAGTGTTTGATATTGATATATAATATTTGATGATATTTGGATGTGATATTTGAAATATATATGATATGTAAGATACTAGTAAATGTCCGTGCCCGAGAGCACGACGCAGTTACGTCCAAAATAAAATATCGAACTATGTATTTTTTCCAAAGTTAATTAAAATTTAGATAAATTTACATAATTATAAATGTTAACTTGTATAAAAAAAATAGATATGCGCGTAAGATGGGGCGGCAAGGTCATTTATATTACTTGATGCATGACTATTAATATTTGTTTCCATAAGATGTTGATTTTTTTTCTTTACGCAAGAGTCTTTTCGATCATAAGGTAGAAATATGAATAATTAAAATTAATATCACGGAAGTGAACACAGATCACAATGATTTACTATCTAGTCTCAAAATGAACATTTTCTTTTAATTTTAATTAATTTAAAACAATACTAACCAAAATATTTATTAAAACAATACTAACCAAA
>JAOWAN010055044.1:0-13042 GCA_028566635.1 Lobelia cardinalis
TCTCTACTCGCGCTCGGTCTCTCTCCTATTCCCTCTGCTCGACCCATCTCTTTCCCCTTCATTTTGCAAAATCCCGCTCTCTACATCAATTATTTCTCTTTTCCTCTGTCCTATTTTTATATATATCTAACTTGAAATAAACGTAATCACATTTTTTGACGTAGGAGCTCTGTTCTATGAAGAATCTTCTTTGTGAAAAAATTTAAAAGTGGTCAAAAGTGTTTGAAGGGGAAAAAAAATTGAGGTAAGTTTTTCCTCCGATATGTATTTATAAAGGCTTTGATTTTTCTTACTGTTTGAAGAAAATAGTCGTTGAAAATGGACCGTTACTTTTCAGCCAAATTTTGGTTACTCAGTTTTGGGATACAAATTTAATTAGACCTAGAAGCGGATGGCATTAAATATGACCCCTGTGTTGATGTCTCCATTGGAACTGCTTTAACTTTTTGGTTTTGAGCATTAAAATGGCAGTTAAGCCAATTAATGCTTCATTTAATTACCCCGTTGTAGGTGCTCTAATACCATGTCAAGTGAACAATTCATCTAAAAGTTTAGAGATAGTCATATTAATATTTATATCATGCTTTAACATTTTTCCTTATTTATATAGATGGAAAGGTGCAAATTGTGTATAAATTACGTTTCTACATTTTTATAGGCAAAATGTAAGGGGAAAGATTTGAACTCATTTCTTTGCCAAACCTAGATCGCTCTGGAGCTTTTAAATGAGTAAAATATCATAAAAATGACTATAAATCGAACTTTTGATTCGACCCTTATTATTTTCTCAATTTTCTTTTAACTGTCTCCACAGCCAAATAATTAAAAGAACACGAAGGGAGTTAATTTTTGCAACTGAGCAATTTTGTTACTCGTCGTTTAAAATCATTGACGGAAGGTCGTCATGTGAGTTGCACGTGACATCTTTGAATGTTCTTGGATTTCAGTATCTTTACTACATGATCAGGAAAAAATTAACACGAGTAATCACAAACTTATATCTTCACTAGCTAGTTTAATTTTTTATGTGGAGTACAAGTTTTCTTCCAGAGATATATAATTAGAGTAATTTGACATTTTTTTTCCTTATTCTTTAACAAACGACCATGGAGTAAAATTTCAAAAGTAACTGATGGAAACACAGGGGGGTCGTGTTGCAATTATATGCATGATATCAATCCTACTATTAATTGTAGTTTCTACTAAAAGGAAAACTAAAAGCTAGCGAGAAAAACCTTACTAATTCAAGCCCATTTAGCTAGAAGTGTCATACAACCGGCTCCAACAATGAGGGACAGATTAGCGCCCATATGAAGCTTAAGATTGCTTTGTACTCTCGGGTTCATAAAGTCGGCCGAAAGAAGATCGACAAGAGCCATATAAATCAAGATTCCTGCTGATGCCGCATTAAGCGTTCCCTCCGCGATCAGGGCTGCCGAACTATTTTCTCTATATGTATTTGTCACTATTATTCCGAGTACAATTCCTAATGGGGTGGTCAATGTGAAAAATGCTCCCATGAGTGTGACTGCCATAGACTTGAATTTTGCCTGCAACAATGAGATCAACAAGTGTCATTTTTTTTACAACAAATTAAACTCTTGATATGAACAACACTGTGGATACAGCCAAGGGTGTGGAATGTAAAGTGCAGACATCAGGGGCCTTAGTGTACACATCAATAGATTGTTAGTTCGGGAAGTTATTTTCCCCTTCCTTTTCTGTTTGCTCTTGCTTATTTGTATAGGGTATATATGCTATCTTCTTCTCTGTAATTCGGTTACAACATTAGATACAATTTCAATACACAAGCTACTTTCTCTCTCTTGTTCTTCATCCTATCATGGTATCATCACCAGATCGATCTTCTGCTTCCGCTTCCTGCTCCTCGATCCTTCTCTGTTCGTCTGAGTGACTTCTCCGGCGCCGGTGCATCATGACTACCTCCGATAATGACGACCTAATTGAAGAATATGACTTGGAGGAGGTAAATCTCGTTCTTCCCTCCTCCCATCCCCTCTTCTTACATCCCAATGATTCTCCTGGTATGCAATTAGTTACTGAGGTATTGGATGGCCGCAATTATACGCAGTGGTGTCGTTCCATGACCCTACACTTGTCGGCTAAATCGAAATTAGGGCTTGTAACTGGTTTACATAAATGTCCCCCTCCTCGGTCCAAATATTATCCCGCTTGGAATAGGTGTAATGATATGATTATAGGCTGGATTTTGAATGCTGTTTCTTCGGAAATTAGGGCAAGTATTGTGTATCTCAAATTGGCAAAGGATGTGTGGGATGATTTGGCTGTACGATTTACCCAAGGCAATGCTCCTCAGGTCTTTAATTTGAGGAGGGAACTTACTCAGCTTTCTCAGGGTTCCTTGTCCATTTCCTCCTACTATACCAAATTTCGTACCTTATGGGATGAGATAGAGAATCTTACTGCTGGTGTTAGATGTACTTGTGAAGCAGCAGTGTCTCAACAAGATCAGCACAATCTTCAGAAACTCACACAGTTCATGATGGGTTTAAATGATCGATTTAGTCACACTAGGAGTTCAATTCTTACATTGAATCCTCTGCCTAGTGTAACTAAAGCTGTCTCCATCTTGGAACATGATGAATGCACTTCCAATGGCATTCTGCCTACTCCAACAGATATGTCTACAGCCCTGATGGTCAAAAATAAGATTTCTGCACACAAGCCTACCACTAACTCATCTCGACGACCTGACAGAAATGCTACAAAAGCTAATCTCCATTGTGATCACTGTGGAGGCACAGGTCATATTAAGGATACATGCTTCTTCCTCAAAGGTTTTCCAGATTGGCATCCACTCTTTGGGGTTCCTCCTAATCCTGCAAAGATGCCCAAGAATCAGATAGCCAAGCCTCATGCTTCTACTAATGCTGTGGCAGTCAATGTTGCCAACTCTTCAGGTCCTTATGCACCTCCCTATCATGGTCTACTGGATGTGCTTACCTCCAATCTCTCTTTAGGCAATCCATCAGATTGTCAAGCAGGTTCTTCCTCTCCTTCTCCTTGTTTTATTAGTTCAATTTCTGATAATTCTCTGCCTTTGCCTGCCACCACATGGATCATTGACACTGGTGCCTCTGATCATATAACAAACAATTTCCATTCCCTCCTTAATCCTATACCTATGTTCTCTTCTATTCATCTTCCAAATGGACAAACTGCTCAGATTACTCACAAGGGTGATGTGTTTTTATCTTCCTATATAACTTTACATGATGTTCTATTTGTTCCTCAATTCCAATTCAACCTTCTTTCAGGTAGTAAACTAGCATCTCAACACAAATTATGTCTTATTTTCTCTTCTTCTACTTGCCTATTTCAGGACCCTGTCTCCAAGATAGTGAAGGGGATTGGTAGACTGGAGGGTGGCCTATACAAGCTCTGCTTGCCGCCTCGTCCTACTGTCAATTCCTCAACTGTTTCTAAGTGTCCATCTACTCTATGGCATCAAAGACTTGGTCATCTTTCTGAGCAGTCTCTCCTTAGGATTCCTTCTCTGCATTGTACAAAATTCAATGGTTCATTTGTTTGTGACACCTGTCATTTTGCTAAACAGACTAGGCATTCTTTTCCTTTAAGTACTAGTCATTCTTCTCTGCCCTGTTCTTTGCTGCACTGTGATGTTTGGGGACCTTATAAGCATACTACTTCTAATGGATGTAATGCTTTTCTTACAATTGTTGATGATTGTACAAGGGTCACTTGGACCTTCTTAATATCCAATAAAACTCAGATTCCAGGTCTTATTCTTCAGTTTATTAAATTTGTTCATACTCAATACAATGCAACTGTCAAAACTCTGAGGTCTGACAATGGCACAGAGTTCTTTAATTCTACTCTCTCAAGTGCTCTCCACTCATTAGGCATAGAACAACACAGCTCTTGTGGGCAAACTCCTCAACAAAATGGTAGGGTTGAGAGAAAACACAGACATCTTCTTGAAGTGGCCAGAGCTTTGAGGTTTCAGGCTCATCTTCCTATTAGGTTCTGGGGTGACTGTATTCTTACTGCTACCTACCTCATTAATAGATTTCCTGCTCCTATACTTCAAAATAAAACACCTTATGAGTCCTTGATGGGTTTCTCTCCTTCTTATTCTCATTTAAGGGTCTTTGGGTGTTTATGTTATGCTTCAACTTTAGCAGCTCACAGAGACAAGTTTGCTCCTCGAGCTGTTAAGTGTGTTTTTTTAGGCTATCCCCAAGGTAAGAAAGCTTACAAGCTTCTTGATCTTTCTACTCAGAAATTACTCTATAGCAGAGATGTAGACTTCATTGAAAATGTTTTTCCTTACCAAGATAGTCCATCACCTGAATGTACTATTCCCTTATTCACCACCTATCCTGTGTCATCTTATATTGATCCTGACTTGTCCTCTTATCCTGCCTCTGCCACTCCTGATTCTTCGTCTTCTTTTTCCTCTACTTCCTCTTCTCCTACAACTCAAGATACTTCCTCTCCTACAATTGAAGATACCTCCTCTCCTACTACTCAGTGCCCTTCTCAGCCTTCTGTTCCATCTTCTAGACCTGTTAGAACTCGAACTCTCCCTCCAAAATTCAAGGATTATGCTGGTTTGCCATCTCATATTAATCCCTCAGCTCGAGCATCTTCCTCTAACCATACTATTACCTACTCTTCTATATCACCTACATACTACAATTACATATGCAACATTTCTACATACACTGAACCCTCTTCGTATAAACAAGCTGCCCTTGATCCAAATTGGTGCGAGGCAATGGCTACTGAGTTAGCAGCCCTTGAACTCAATGACACATGGACAGTGCTGGAATTACCACTCGGTAAGAAATCTATAGGCTGTAAATGGGTCTTTAGGCTCAAGTTTCTTTCAGATGGTTCCCTTGAAAAGTTCAAAGCCAGGTTGGTTGCCTTAGGCTATGATCAGTTAGAAGGTATAGATTTTTTTGAGACCTTTGCCCCTGTTGCCAAAATGACAACAGTTAGATTGTTCTTGGCTCTTGCTGCTATTAAAGGTTGGAAGGTTGTTCAGATGGATGTCTCGAATGCCTTCCTTCATGGTGATTTGGACGAGGAGGTCTACATGAGACTCCCTCAAGGTTATTCACCTCCTTCTGGCATTCAATCAACTACTGGTCAGCCTCTGGTTTGTAAGCTAAATAAATCACTGTATGGCCTGAAGCAAGCCCCGCGACAGTGGTTCATCAAATTGCATACTGCTCTTCTTAAGTTTGGACTCACTCAATCTTCCCATGATCACACCTTGTTCACCATGCAAACCTCTTCTGCCTTTTTAGCTGTTCTGGTGTATGTGGATGATCTTCTAATTGCTGGAGACAGTCCTGCATTTATGACCAAATTTCAACAATTTCTTCATTCTCAATTTCTGATCAAGGACCTTGGTGAACTAAAATATTTTCTGGGCATTGAATTGGCTAGAAATTCCTCAGGCATTTACATGCATCAACGAAAATACACATTGGATCTCATAACAGATACCAACTTGGTCACTGCTTCAGTTTCCAAAGTCCCCATTGAACAACATCATGGTTTGACTCCTGACTCAGGCTCCCCTCTTGATAATCCTAATCTTTACAGAAGGTTAATTGGCAGGCTTATATATCTCACAATCTCTCGACCTGATATCACTTATGCTGTGCACATCTTATCTCAATTTATGTCAACTCCAAGACAACCTCACCTCAATGCTGCCCTAAAGTTGGTCAGATATCTTAAGGGTACAATTGGCCAAGGCTTACTCTTCTCTTCCTCTGCTAAGGTGGCCTTAACTGGATATTGTGATGCTGATTGGGGTGCTTGTCCATCCACTAGACGATCTCTGTCAGGATATTGTATGTTCCTTGGTTCTTCTTTAATTTCCTGGAAGGCAAAGAAACAGCATACGGTTTCCAGGTCATCATCAGAATCTGAGTATCGAGCCATGGCCAATGCCACATGTGAAATCACTTGGTTGTTAGGCCTACTGACTGATTTTGGCATCACTGGCCTCACTCCTGTCCCCCTCTATTGTGATAACCAGGCTGCCTTATATCTTGCCTCCAATCCAGTTTTTCACGAGAGGTCCAAGCATATTGAAATCGACTGCCACCTTGTTAGAGAAAAGCTTCACAGTGGCATGATTTCTACAGCTCATGTTTCCACAAAGGATCAATTAGCAGATTTGTTCACTAAGTCTCTCTCTTACAATCAACTCCAGCACCTTCTTTCCAAACTCAATGCTTTCAATCTGTTTTCCAGCATTGGTTTGAGGGGGGATGATATGAACAACACTGTGGATACAGCCAAGGGTGTGGAATGTAAAGTGCAGACATCAGGGGCCTTAGTGTACACATCAATAGATTGTTAGTTCGGGAAGTTATTTTCCCCTTCCTTTTCTGTTTGCTCTTGCTTATTTGTATAGGGTATATATGCTATCTTCTTCTCTGTAATTCGGTTACAACATTAGATACAATTTCAATACACAAGCTACTTTCTCTCTCTTGTTCTTCATCCTATCAACTCTCTATCCGTACCATATTGATATCAAGCCATAAAATGAACGAATCTTTTATCCGACATGTGGTTAATTTGAATCGTTTGATTAGCGATGAGATAATCCAATAATTTGAAAGGCCATTCCCCCTAAATATCCTAAGTCAGCATAATAATTAAGAAGGGCGTTTGGTAGGAAGTCGTAGCGTTGATACCTGGGAAATGCATCCACCGAGACCCATACCCTCGAAGAATTGATGAAAGGTTAAAGCAGCAACAAGAGGTTTTATGGTACTCGGGCTTTCAGATGCACCTAGAGACAATCCAATAATAACGGAGTGTACTATAATTCCCAATTCCAAAACCTGCAAAACAAAGAATATATGGTAGAAAGGATTATATAGGGGAAGACAGATGTTAAGAACCTTGGCACAGACACAGAGTGAGCAAGAAATTTGCTACAATTAGCAAAACTTCAATACTTTTTCAAGCCAAAGATGAATTTAGTACCTTTGAAACAATGCGAAAACGAGTAACTTCTGGTACATGGCTATGACTATGACCATGAGCAACATGAGTATGCACCTGCACACCACCTCCTCCTCCTCCCTTCTCTTCATCTTCGCCGCTGCTGGCAACAATATTTACTTGACATCTTTGCTGGTAGGCCGTCAAGTGACACTCAAATAAGAGTGTTCCCATAGTTGCCACCATGGCCACCAGTCCCGTAAATGGGAATTCACCCCACGGGCTTTCGCTCAGACAAGGAGATGTCAAGCTCTCGAATGCATCAGGGAGCACGTGAATGAACCCGGTAGCCAAAATCAACCCGGCAGCAAACGATTTGATTATGAAAAATATATCCTTCTCGGGACTTAAGGCGGGGATAATTTTCCCAAGAAATGGGAGGGATACGCCCATGCCACCGGCTACCAAGATGGTGGCCAAGGCTATGATTTTGTATTTCATTGCTTCAAGTTTGTTTCGATCTACATGATCGGCGGGGTCGCATGTACAATCGGCTGAAACTATAGTCGGAATAATGACCAGAACCAAGAGTGTAGCAAATAATATTTGGATTTGATTTATGTTCATTTTGGGGTGATGAACGGAGAACGAAATGGAAAATGGCTTAAAGATACAATTAAGAACGTTGCTGTTTACATATAGATTGGAGCGGAGAAAATATCCTCCATTTAATCGACGGAAGAATTGCCCAAGAATTTGGATGTTTGCGAAATTATGCTCCCATGCATGCCATCATGACAACATATCCAAACTAAATTACTACTTATATTGATTTGTAGAAAGCAATTAAGCATAAAATAAAATAATTAGCTTGTCGTAATAGAAGACTAATCAGAACAACCTACATTAGTGTTGTCGATTGATATACTGAGCGCATCGGCACTCCTTATTTTAGTAAGGAGTGTCATTTTTCTTAGGTTTGGATCACGAAAATAATGTGATATGATATTTGATTTTTAATTTTTGATGGATCCCACCATTTTCTCTCTATCTCTCTCTTACTTTTTCACTTTAATCATTACAAAACCTTATATCATATCATCAAAAATTACTCCATCTCACCTTCCTGATCCAACCCTAAGAAAAATGAAATCATAAATTATGAACACGACGTATAGTATAATTAATTATGTTCATAATTTATAATTTTTATATTATTTTTTTAAAAAAGTAACATTTTTTGATAAAAATGTCTAGATGTTAGATATAATTTCCAGTAGAGTGATAGCAAGGCATGCATGAAGTTGACTTGTATATTCCGTCCCTAGTTAGTGCAACACGGTTTTTTAATTAATGTATTTAATTCCTCGTTAAAGGTTGAAATATTAAATGTGTCAATTTTTCATGTTAATGAAAAATGATTAATTATTATTGACAAATTTATCCTCATTAAATAGACACTCTTTATTAATTAATGGAAAATGAGAAAAGTTTAATTAATGATTATTGGTATTTAGAAAAATAGGAGGACAATTTAAAAATATATCGGTTAAAATAACTTAAAAATTCTAAGAAAACAATTATTTTTTAAAAAAAATTAACTTTTAAAAAATTATGAAACGGAGGGAGTGCAAAATAGTAATTTATCGAAAATAATTTTTGTTGGTAGTAACTAATGCCAACAAAAATAATGATACCAGTTGGTACACAACGCTCGGTGTTAGAAGCGTCCATTTTTTCTCTAAATATACATAAAGAATAAAAATTATGTACATAACACAGATATAAAATGCACATAAGTAATATCATTATCATCTTCATAATTATTATGTGCATTTCATATTTATATTATGTATATTAATTATAATCTTTATTTACATTTGAAAAAAAAATGGACACCTTCTAGTATCGAGCGTCCAACTGGGCAGTAACTAAATTGGACGTATCGCACAACCCGTTGTATCATAAATTTTTTCTAAATTTTAATTATGAAAACTAAAGGAAGTTATTAGGATGACATTATAGTTATTAGGATGTAATGGCCAGAAGGTGCACATTTATCATTCCACTTGTGGTTTTCGATTGAGATTTCATGTTGATTTTTTAGATTTTTTTTTTTTTAATCATCAATGCTTTGGATTTGTGAGTTCTAGGCCAAGGATCAGGCAATATTGTAACTATAAAAAAATTTAAATACAAAATTTTAATTATATCTTATAAATTTGGATAAAAAAGAAAAAATATATTAAATATAAATATTTTTTTCAAATATCATATCGTATTCTCAAATACGAACTTTCATTAATATCATATAAAAAAGAAAGATTAATAACTAGAATATTACGGTAACTAAGGGGATGATCGATCTAGTGCTTGATAGTACATGATGTTGCCTAGTTTTGACTTCTAAGAGATTATTTATATATTTATAGTATATAATATAATATCAAGTTGTATTATTTATTTATTGAAAAGTATCCTTATGAATGATGAATATATATATATATATATATAAATTTTAAAAAGACAAATTCCAAAGTAACACATAATACACGTATACAAACATCGATACACACAATGACACACACCCATAACACACTGTCAAATACACATGGACATATATACACAGGGGCGGAACCAGAAATTTTTCAAGGGGGGTGAAAGATTACGGAAGTTAGAGGGCAGCGCCGCCGTTTTTTTTTTTGGGATTTTAATAGGCGTACTTTTTTTTTACGTTTATAAGAATATTCACACAAACTAATATAAATAGAAAATATATAAAATTAATGAGAGAGGGAGGGCTAAATAAAATGGAAGAGGGGGGCTAAGCGCAAAATTTCTAAAGGTAAACTTAAAAAATAAAAAAACCTCTCTTGTCCCTCAAATTTTTGGGGGGGCCATCGCCACCCCCAGCCCTCATTAAGTTCCGTACCTATATATACATAAACAAATATTAAAGTAAGATATACATGATAATATAATTTTCTTTAATAGTTTAAGCTTTTAGATGATATAATCACTTAACATGATATCGTAGCTCTAGATTTAACAAGAATTGAGTTCAAATATTTTCATTGCACTTATCGTATAAAAAATGTGGGTACGTAATTTACATACAATTTACATGTTGCACAAAATTTTGCACCTCTCCACGTATGTATATGAAGAGACTATTAAAACATAATATATAAATTAATGTGGCTCTATATAACAGCTTAAATTTTTAGATGATGTGGTCACTTAGCAACAAATAATTTTCTTTTTCTTTTTTAAAATAAAGTAAATGAAAAAGACAATTTAATATTTAATATCTTAATTAAATAATCTTAGTTTAGTTAGTTTTTTATTTTATTTTTCACTTAATGCTCAGAAATACAAATAATTTTTCAGTTAAAAATATTTAATTAAATTTTTTCCTAATTTCGTGCTTTTGAAAATGAACATTTTTATCTATTTTTAAAATAAAGTAGAGAGGACAGGGTTGAATGAAGTGGAACTCCCCATATCTTAATTGTCATCATGGAAATGATCGTACTAGTGGAAACAGTCCATCTCACTAAAATTGTCATTTATCGTATAATTTGGTTATGTGTTACAATTAATGTTAAAGTACTCCTCCGTCGTATAATTTGGTTATGTGGATCATGAATCCGATTTTATCGTATTTGATATTTGATATTTGAAGTTACATCAGTTTATCTCTCTCTACCTTTTCACTTTATATATCATAGGTCCCACCATTTTCTCTCTATCTCTCTCATACTTTTTTACTTTACACATCATAGGTCCCACCATCATCATTTCCATATCAAATATCAAATATCAAATATCAAACTCAAATATCGCACAATATCGAATTCTTGATCTGACCGTAAGTATTGGACTCTCTTGATTGGCCTGACCTTGGTTAACTAGTCAAATCATTAACCATATGGCTGTATGTATATTACTCCACTTCCTCTATGAATAACTTGTCACTATCGTCTTTTGTTCTCTCTGATAACATATCATTAATTATGTTACAATTAATTAAATTTGAAAGGAATTATCATGTAGGACGGTATTTTAGATGCCAAATCTTACGGAAATCTAGGTGGATTGCTTAAATACCGCATCTAAATTTCTCATTACCGTCCCATTTATACTATAAATAACTGTCTAAAAAATTTCAAATCGAGAGAGACCCATTTTCTGTGTCTTCCTCTTTTTGTTCTTCTATGATGGTTCATTAATCAATACTAAGTAGTACTAAGAATCAAAATTTATGGGCCACCTTAGTAGTACTAAGATTCAGAGTTGAAATTAGAATCTTCCCAGAATTAATCCATCAAAAGACACAAAACATCAAAATAAGAATTAAAGATGAATTTTAAAAGGAATATTTTTGGCATAAAAGGTGCGACAAAAATTTTAGGGACGGCATTTAGCATCACCCAAACCTAATGATACAGAAAATTAATTATATGGATCACTGTATATTAACACTTCAACGATGAATCAATTTATTGGAACTGTTAGAGTAAAAAAAAAATAAAACCATTGTTCTAAATTAAAGGATTAATTTTATTTTAGCTCCTAATATATGTATCAGTAGGTATATGGAGCGCCTAGGCACTCTTAGCAATGAGCGCCTAGGTGACAATATTCATTTTATTACGTTATTTGTTCATTGTCTAAAATCAAATGTTCATTTTTATCATTGTTACTGAAAATCAATAATAACATTAAGAAAAATAAAATGAACATTTATTATAAAACATGAACAAAACAACATAATAGAATTAATATGTAGCACCTGAGCGCTCCTTGCTAGGAGCGCATGTACGCTCCATATAATTTCTATATATGTATGAGCTCATAAAATAGGTCTTTCGGTTTGGAAATTTGCTTATTAGACTCAAATATTTTATTTTTTGTTCAAAAATTGGTTTTTTTGGACGAAATTTGTGAAAAATTAACAAGGGGCATGTCTGCAAAATATGTGAGTTAATCATGAATATTTTCCTATTTTTTCACCGAGGTAAATTATAAGATCTAAATTGAAATTTGTTAAAATAGCCACAGGTCTAGATGATATCTCACAAACAGAAGACACCGCTGCCTACCACCATCGTCCTCGATCCATTCGATCATCTCTCTAGTACACTTCGTCTATTCATTCTCACCCAAATCTCAAAAAAATGGATCTCATCAGCAAAAGGAGAACATCCTTCTTGAAATTTGTTGACCCAAAATTTTTCGACCTAATCAAAATGGGAAAATGCCGCCAAATCGAGCCAATCACCTCGGAGTTCACATCCTTCATCGTAATTGAAACCCTTGGAAGCCCTTAACCAATTTTTGGGGGAGGTGAGAGGTGAGAGAGAGACGGAAGGAAGGGGGAGGGAAGAAGAGAGAGAGAGAGAGGAGAGAGAGAGAGAGAGATGAGGGTTAGATATTTATTACTTTTTCTTTCGTTTTTTAATAAATTGCAGTTACCCCATGTGGTAAGTGTATTGTTTATTTTTAAAAAATTCAATTTAGTCCTTCAAATTACCCTGAGTGGAAAAAAACAAAAAAATTATTGGCAAATTCACATGTTTTTGTATGTGGCTTCAATTTCGTTATAGGAAACTAACAAAATCGTTAAAAAAAAAAACTCATTTTGCATTAAAAATGTATTATTAGAGTCTAATATGCAATTTTTAAAATTAGAGAATTCACTATACAAGCTCACAAAAATAGTACAACCTAAAATAAAATTAACCCTAAATTATATAGGAGTAAAGTGTAGAAAAAAAGAGTAAGTATTAGATTTATAGATGTGGTATTAGCTAATATCTCATTAGATATAGGAATTTAGCAACATCTCTACAATTTACTTTCCAAAAATGCCCCCCAACTTTTGTCAATTTTGAAGGACAAATTCGTCATGCCATGTAAATGAGAATGCTCAACTAATTAGGGATCAGATCACGAAGCTAACATTATCACATATCACATATATCACTAACATCGTTAACATCACTAATATCATCAATATCACACTCAAATATCATCCAATATCATATATCAATAT